>PVHY01009233.1:0-57479 GCA_004024945.1 Uropsilus gracilis | reverse complement strand
CAGCCCTCCGGCACCCTGCACGTGGCGGCGCTGGTGCAGGCACAGCGACTTACCCCAGGGTGGTCATGGTGACGATGGTGTACCAAAAGGAGGCGGGGATGCTCGTGAACTTGCTGGCAGAGGAGCCCTTCTCGGCGTAAAACATCACAGTGGCAAAGATGATGATGGCCATGGTGAGGGAGAAGAGGAGGAAGCCGAGCTCCGAGGCGCAGCTCTTGAGCGTGTAGCCCAGGATCCGTAAGCCCTGTGAGTGGCGTGAGAACTTGAAGATCCTGAAGACGCGGAAGACCCGCAGCGTGACGAAGGCGCCCGACACGTCCTCGTTGTTGGTCATGACCAGGCCGATGTAGTAGGGCATGATGGCCACCACGTCGATGATGCTCATGACGCTGCGGATGAAGCGGTAGCGGCTGGGTGCGGCGAAGAGGCGGAGCAGGTACTCCACGGTGAAGATCATGACGCACGCCGTGTCCAGGCAGAAGAAGGCCACCGAGTAGCGCTCGCCGCACGGCAGCTCCTTGTTCCCGGTGCCGCAGGGCACCGTCTCCACCACGTTGGTGATGACCGAGACGGCGATGAAGAAGCCAGTCACGTAGTAGAAGACCAGGGCCAGGGTGCTGGTGTGCGGGTTCTCGAAGGCGCGCCACATGGTCTGGCGGAAGCTGAGCGAGGGCATGGACTCCTGGTTGTTCTCCGAGTCGTTGTCGTCCATGAGCCGCTCGGCGTTCTCGCGCTTGCGGTCCTTGTACTCCTCGTAGCAGCAGTCCCCGATGATCTCGGGCAGGATGCCGTAGAAGGCCAGCTCGTCGTCGTAGGCCGAGATGCACTCGTAGCGCGGGTAGTGCAGCTTGCCCGTGCGGTAGAAGTTGAGCACGCAGCGGAAGACCTCGGGGTCCCGGTCGAAAAAGTACTCCTTGGTGTCCTCGTTGAAGAAGAACTCCTTCTCCGTGCTGCCCAGAAGCGTGTCTGGGTAGCGCTCCAGGGTGGTCCGCCACGTCTGGAAGCGCCGGCCGCTCACGTTGAGGACGATCAGCTCATCCTGCCGCTTGTTCTTGTCGGCAGGGGCCAGGGGCATGGGACAGTTGGCCACCGGCATCCAGCCGATGGCCGCGGCCCTCGCGAAGGGCAGCCAGGCCGCGACGCCCGCCGCCATGGTGACTCCAGTTCCCGGGCGGGCCCGTGGGCGGAGGCCTGGCACACCAGCTTGGAGTTAGTTCAGTGGCCCCTGGGGGACGGGGAGAGAGTGGAGACGCTGGTGAGTGTCCGTTTCCCCGCTCAGGACAGGTAGCGCGACGCAGGGCAGGGGTGCTGGCCAGTGTTTGAGCAAAGGGCTCTGAAGGCAAATTCAAGAAACTGAAATCAGGAGGACCCAGGAGAGAGGACCCACCTGGGGCCTGCACTGCTCCCTCCAGAGGCAGGAACCTGGGGGGGGGGGGTGGCAGATGGGGGAGGGGAGAGGATTCCCGGATGTCGCTGACGACCTGACAAATTGCCAAGTTCCAGAAGGGTTCAGGAAACTTCGGCAGGTCAGTCTCCTTAGCAGGAAGATCTGGGAAGGCGCAGGTAATAATCAGCTCTGAAAGGTTATACATTATTACGAATTTAAATCGGGAGAGGGTAAATGAGTCCTCATTAAACAAATTTAAAAGTGGGATAAACATGCTAATTTTTATTTTGCTCTTCACCCACCGGGGTAATCAGGAGTGGGGTACGGATGAGGGAGGGCAGGGAAACGTGTTCTTTCTCCCTCAGTGGTGAGGAAGAAGTGGGGGCAGCCCATTTCTGGAAAATTCTTGGAGAGAGCTGGTGACCCAGGCAGCTCTGTACTAGGACAGAGTTCTGACTCCAACTTCCAAAGATAGGTGCTGTGCGTCTATAGACACCGGGGGACTAGCATGCAACCTTACCCCTCAGAGCCATGGCAGAAAGATGCAGACAGCCAGAGCCACACCTGTAAGGACTCTTGGTTCACCTGCCTCCACACATCCCGTCCCTTCCTCCAGGAGGAAAGCTAAGACGCACTCACGGACATCCCCAGACTTCATCTGCCCACCAGCCATAGCTCCCTTGGGTTATATAACACCACTTCCCACGCCAGCAACATCACCTGGCCCGTCTCCTCCCCCGGAAACCCCCCCCCCACAGCTGGGCACCTTGTGGCTTTAACACAGCTCTCCCCACGATGCTCTGTACACAGCTCCCCATCACCTGCAGAGATGGAGGGACCCATGAAGGGCATGAGGAATTATTTTTGGCTCTGGGAAACAGATTTACCTTCCCCGATCTGGCTTTCTAAAGATGATAGTGAAATGACTCTGCAGCCCCCAAATGTATACCATCTGTGGGAAGACATCCGTGACACAGAAAACACGAAACAGCAAGGGGAAAGCGTGCGGGGTTGACACGCTCATTTTCACTGGCCCTCGACTGAACACACGGGACCAATCCTGACTCAAAATTATTTGGACCTTCTGAGGATCCGTTGGTTTGGTGCTAAGTTTAACTAAATGAGGAAGAAGTGTGTTTTAGGAGATGTGATCTTTATCCTTCCCAGGATCCTGCCTCCTTCTCCTGGCTCCTGATTCTTCTAGAACTTTCAGCTGTCTACCTCGTCTTGCTCCTTCCTAAGCCTCCCCTGGCCTCTTCCACCTGCCTTGAAACGGGACAGGTTTATATCATATCTCCTCCCTGTGTCTGTCACCTGGACCACGTACTTCCCCGCTCTACGCAAAGTGTGCACAAATAAGGAAGCCATAGCTCTTCCTGCCCTCATTAAGGCCCCAATTCCCTCAGGCCGCCTTCCCACTGGCCTGCTTCTCTCTTACTCAACCCTCTAACCCTGTTTCTCCTGTTGCCCAGAAATCCATTCTGCTCAGAGTAATCTTCTTAAAGCAAGATTTCCTCCCCAGCCAGGAAAATCGAGTTCAAACTCTTTGGTCTGGTAGCCGAGCATTTCCACAAACAGATCCCAGCTGCCCACGCCAGCCCAGTGTCCCCTGACCCACCCTGGCTCCAGTGACCAGCGCACAGACTCTGTCTTCCTCCTCTTGGGGAGATCCTTCCCCTTAAGCCCTCCTATTAGAACCCCGCCTGGCCCTTGCTCACTCTATGCTGCTCCTGCTATGAAATTGTCTTCCCCTTGGTGTTTTCAGCACATTTTGGTTCCTTTTCTGTGGTGTCTGTCACCCTCAGACCTGGACACGGGCGCGTCTTCCATGTCTCATCAATAATCATAGCTGCCGTGACCAAGCGCTCACTCTGTGCCAGGCACTCGCTCCCTCCCATAGACGGTGTGATCCTACTGCAGCCCTAGCAAGAAGAGTCTGAAGCCCAGCTGTCTGCCAGTCCGAAAGGAGCTGACCAGGGACCCCACCTGGGCAGCCGACCCCACGCTGTGTGCCCTGCAGCCTGGTGTGACGCTGCTTCTCGAGGTCTTCCTGCAAGTGGAGCAAGTGAAAACAGCTGATGTTTACGGAACTGCGTGCCAGGCACAGTGCCAGTGGGTCACGAACCATCTCGATGGACGCACCAAGAAACCTGGGAGTAGATGCCACTGTCCCCATTTTGCAGGAGAGGAAGATGAAGGTGAGGAGCTGGGATGACTGGCCCTAGCATGTAGCAAGCAGCAGAGAGATTTCAAGCCAGGCTGGCTTAGCGTGGAGTTCAAGGTACAGAGCTCTGCTCCTTTCCCATCCTACGCTAAGTTTCTTAAGGATGAAGGTGCTGATGCCTCCAAGAAGCAGCACAGGGAACCGCATCAGAAGCTGCTCAGATGGGGAACCCTGATTTTATCGATGCCATGAGCAATCCATTGGACTCCAGGTCTTGCTGATGTATTTCAGGGGCTTTCAAGAGAAGACTGTTCTCTCCAAGCAGGCAGTAAACTCTCGGGGCAAAGCAGAATCACAGAATCCAGTTGAAGCACCCCTGAGGCGATGTGCTCTCAGGTGAGTTTCTCAAGAGCCGTTCTCTACCTCAGTTTCCCCATCTGCACGCTAAGGAGCTGATTCACAGGTCTGTCTAATTCAGACGCCACAGAAGACAACAGGAATAACAATGACATTCCCCACAAATGTCACCACTCAGAACAGAACGACAGCAAGGCCTGATGAGCTCCTGATTACAGGAACTGAGGAAAGAGCAGGGGATCGTTTAGCCACAGCAGTGGGTAATCCACGTGCTCCCGGGGCAGAGATCCGGGAACACAGCTTGTGCATTTGATGTCTTTGTGCAAGAAATTTACCCTTATCATTCGATTTCTTTTAGGTTCCTGGGAGACTCTGCAGTCCCTCAGCACATGCTTAGGTTTTTCCAAGAAGAAAGACAAGTTTTGGGGGAAACGCTGACAATGTAAACACTGGCCCTGGGTCACTCCAAGGCAGATTTCATCGCATCTGTTAACCGTGTTCTGGGCACTGCTGTCGACACTTTTATAGCCCCATTAAATTTGTCTCTACAAAAATCCTATGACGTGGATGCTCAGCCCACAAGTTTCCAGTATGGAAATGGAGACACGGGAGGGGCCCTCTGACCCGGCTCAGTGCCACCAGCAGATGCCCCGGCATCTTCTAAATGCCTGGGCGACTTCTGCAGGGATCGTTTTTTATTCCTGGGTTGGGCTTTCACAGATTCTTCCGTCCACACTGAAAGTCCGGCTGTAGGCTACACCTCGATTTTCGACCGTGTGGGGCGGAAACCCCTAATCCCTGAATCAGAAAGCAGTCAGTGGAATAGGATGGAAGTTTTTCAAACCCATCATCAGCCAGCAATCTGCCAAAAGGCTCTCTGGACCGAGGTGTAGCCCGATACTGATGTGCCCCAAGAAGGACAGGAGGTCACAGACACACCTTCCGCCTACCCCAGGCAGCAAAGAGCAAAAGGCCTTAGAGGCCCCACATCCAGGTCTCAGTTCTCCCTCGGGAAAACCAGCCCCCCACCCCGACCCTCAGAGCCCTTGTCTGCAAAAGGACAGAATTGGATGAGAAGCTCGGAAAGAACCATCGATTCTGCTAAGCCAGGGCATCAAGGTGGTGGCCCAGGTCTCTGAGGACAACTGTATGCACATCTGGGCCTGCTGTTAGGGAGATGGAGCCTCTAAGCCAAAGGATTCTGGGCGTTCCTAGTGAGACCAGCATCCAGAACAGGACACAGAGCTGTGTCACTCAGAGCTCAAGGACCCCCACAGCCAGGGCTACTCACAAGCCTGGCCTGTCTCCTGGGGGCTCCCTTGGGGAGCCCAGGGGGCCAGGCTCCCACAGTTTGGGTGCTGCACCTCGGACCCTTAATATCCTGCAGTATCTCAAATGGATCTCAGAGTCCAGAGGCCGAGACCGCTGAGGCAGGAAGTGCTTCGCAGACCTGTGTGGACCAGACACGCAGATCCACGTGCTGAGAACACGATGCCCGTCCCCTGCCCATCGCGCAGAGCTGTCCACCTGACCCTCTAGGCCCTCTGCCCAGCCAAGTGCCACCCCTTGACCTCTCCACCCCACTCTTCTTTCCTCCAAAATACCTCCTGGGTATTTTGCAAAATGCTCTCAGATGGCCAGTTGGGAATGTGGGAAGGGGAGATGACTTTTCTCTATGTCAAAAACGCCTCTGGCGCCAAGGCCAAACTTCTGCCCTAGGCATGCCCCCCAACGGCCTTCCTCAAGAGGACCAGGCAGAGGCTAGGCTGTCTCCAGAGGCTCAAGTCCTGGTCAAAGTTAACCATGAAGGAGTCATTAACGTGTTGCTTCTCCCACCCCCTCCGTGTGTGTGTGTGCGCGCGCGCGCACGTGTGTCTGGGTTTACAAGGGCAGGGAACATCTTCCACCAGCAAGCAAACCCAAGATCACAACTAGCCGTCTCCTCCAAACTGCCCTGTGGGCATGATGTGCTCAGATAAGGCTTCTCTGCGGGCTCCGTGTAGCCCGTGCCCCCCGATGGGCACCAACCCCTCCTGGAGGCAGCCGGGCTATGAATGCCTGCAACAGGCGAACGGTGCGGCCCCATTTCCAGCCAATGGCACCGCACATGCCTCACATGCCAAGGTTTTACTAGGACGTGGACGCCTTACAAATGAAAAATCTGAAGCTATTTTTGTTTTTGGCAGAAGAGTTTGACAGTGGGAAAGATGGGAGTGGGGGGAGGCTGGGGGAGAGACATTTAAAACAGGTGAGCGCTGAAATGACAAAGGCAGAAAACCCTGGAAGAGGGAAACACGTTTTCCCCTGCTGAAAAAGTCGGCCCTGGGGAACAGCTACTGCTTGGGAGGCGGAAGGCTGAAAAGTGGGCAGAGTGATGGGACAGCCTGTCCTGGGGACTGATAGCGACACCAGGAGCAGAGGCACCGGCAGGGAAGCGTCACGTCACCGAGGTCTGCCCTTCAGCGACCTCCAGAGCACTCAGGGTGGGGGAGTCTCTGGAAACTTTTCCTAATTTTGCATCATGAGTTCCGGGGTGGCTCAGAATGGGCCCAGCCTGGGGCAGGGCTGGGGTCCTGAGGTGGCTCAGGGGGTTTCCCCCGGTGCCCTCAAGGTTTGGGTAGACTGGCACGGAAACCGACACGGTGCCAGGCTGGGGGGATCATGGCCTGGGACACGCAGCCAGATTCTCTTCTCCCACAGTGCCACTCCCAGGCTGGCCAGGATGTCTTCCTGAACTCGCTTTCTCTCAAGAATCTTCAACAGCGAAAAGGAACCCGCTACTAATCTTCCTTCCTGTGGGGGGTCCCTTGTGGACTTGCCTTCTGTGGCGTTCAAGTAGTGACAAGGGGAAATAAACATCCATTTCCCACCACCGTGTGCCAACATGTCCCACATGGGGAAACACACACATGCCTGGCATGGAATCCGTGCCAGCCCAAAGACCCCAACGCCCAGGTCCTCTTGCAGTAACGTCAACAAGACATTCTGGACCCATGACAAACATGCAGGCAAAATACCCATGTTCGCCCTCCAGCACCCCAGAACTGGGTCTGACCGGCAGGTCGCCCTGTGCCTGGGGTCACCGGAAAGTTCAGAGCCCTCTCCCCACAAACGACACCCCGCGCCCTCTCCTCCAGGATTCCAGGTCCGGAACCTCACAGCCTGTTGCTGCCATTCCAGGGCCCGCTGGGACAGCCACAGGACGCCTTGGACTTGGTGCAAATGTCAACACCCAGCAAGTGCAGGAATTTAGTTGGTTGCAGGTAACTTCTCTGCTCAGTCCCTTCCGCACCGTGCCACCCTCCGTGTGAATACCTCAAAGAGTGAGTCTCTCGACCCCCGCGCCCCCGGCCCGCGTGGGCTCCCGGGAGGCGTCGCTCCGGGACCGCTCCCGCTGCCCGCGGAGTGGACGCCGAAGCAGGCGGGCCCCGCCGCGTCGGCCCCCTCGCCTCCGCCGGGCACGCCGCCGGCTCGGGCTCGCGGGGCTGGAGAACTTTGCGAAGCGCCCCGAACCGCTCGCGGCGTCCACCCTCAGCCATGTCTCGCCTTCGCCTTCACCAAGAGCCGGGGGACCCACCGAGCGGTCGCCACCTGCCGCCGTCTCCGGGGGGCGCTGGCGGGGGCACCCCCCCAGGGAAGACAGGCCAATGGAAAGAGAGCAGAGGTTCCCACTCCCACCCCCAAACCTCCCCTCGCCCAGCTCCCCGGAGGCGGCTCCAAGCCCGCGGGAGCCGACGCCCCCAGGCCGGCTGCCTGCTCCCCCAGGCGCCGGCCCCACCCCCCACCCTTCCGGCGCCCCAGCGCCCACCCACCCGGGCGCGCGAGTGGGAGGGCGCCGCGTGGGCAGCGGGAGCAACAGGCGTGGGAGCCGCGCTCCTCGCACTCGCCGGCTTCGTGAGCTTCGGTCGCGTCCCTCTTACCTGCGGCGGAGCGAGCCCCGCGCCCCGCGCCCCGCGCCCCGCGCGCGAGGAAGCCGCGGCCCGGAGCCGGGGGCCGCCGAGGCGCCGAGCGCCCAGCTGCGCCGGGAAGCGCCCAGCCGCCGCCGCCCGCGCGGCTCCTCCTCGCCGCCGAAGTCTAGCTCGCTCGCTCGCTCGCTCGGTCCGTTCGTGCGTCCGTCTGTCGGCGGAGCCCGCCCTCCCCCGCCGCCGCCGCCGCCGCCGCCGCCGCCGCTCCAGCCCCGGGTCGGCGGCGCGTCCCCTGCCCGCCTCCCCGCCTCGCCGCTCGGCTCGCGGGCTCGCGGGCTCCTCGCTCGCGCCCTGCCCCCGCCGCTGCCGGCGCCGCGCGGAGCGGAGCCCGGCGGGCCACGGGCTGCGGGCGAGGTCCCTCTCCCGGAGGGGGGGGGCGGGGGGGCGCGCGCGCGGGCGGGGCGGAGAGGCGAGTCCGGGGGAGGCGGCGAGGCTGCGCCCTCCGCTCCTCGCCGGCCCCCGCCGGCCCCCGCCGGTCCCCGCCGGCCCCCGCGGCCCCAGGCCCGGCCCGGGCGCGCGGGGCCGCCTGGCAGCGAGCGAGAGGCGCGCCGGAGCCCGAGCCCCGCGGCGGGAGGGCGCCCGGGGCGAGGGCGTGCGAGGGGGAGTGACGCCCCGCGCGAGGGTGTGAGAGTGAGTGTGTGCAGAGGGGCGCGCGCCTGAGCGGGGGGCGGCGCGGGGGGCGGGGGGAGGAGGCAGCGCCCGGCGTGTCTCTCCGGGCGAGTGGAGGAATCCTAGGGCGTGCCTGGAGGTGGCGGCGCGTGCCGGCGCGGGCGTGAGCGCGGGTGGGCACCGGGGTGAGCGTGGCCAGGTGAGCTCGGCTGGGGGGTGGGCGCGCCGCGGGGCTCGAGCGCTGCCCGGGGACCCCGGGCGGGCGGGCGAGGTGGCGGGAGGAGCCAGCGCGCGCGCGCGTGGGGCGCGCGTGGACCCGGCGCCGTGTGTCTGCCTCACCGAGTGTCCACGCGACACCGGCCCTTGCTTGCAGTCCAGCCCGGCCCTCTGGGGAAGCGGAGCCGTCACCGCGCAGCCTCCCGGCTCGGCCGGGCTCTCGGCTCCGAGCGCCCGGGCCGGAGAGGTCCCCGGGCGGGGGACGCGCTCCGCCCAGACAGCACCAAAGAGCCGCTCTCCTCCCCGGCGCGAGGGCGCGAGCCTCAGGTAGGGACTCGCCCTCCTGTCTCGCCACGTGTACCCGGTGCCCGAGCCGCGCGTCTCGGCTCTGGGGGGTGAACTCCCAGCCCGAGTCGCCCAGCCCCGAGATCCTCAACCCCAGGGCCTCGGCGGAGGCTGGCGAGCCGGCGCGAGCTCCCGGGACTTGGGGTGGGGGAGAAGGGGGGGTCTGAGCACCCCGGCAGAGTGATAACCGGGTCCAGACTCGCATACGCCTGGCTGCGACGCGCTGAGGGTTCACCCCGCCGACCGTGCACCCCCGCTTTCCGCATGTGCCCGGCCTCCGCGCCGGGAACCCCGGGACCTCGGCCTGGCAATGGGGAGGCCGAGCGGCTATGGCCTCAGCAGAGGCGGCTGCACGGGGCTGGAGCGCCCCGAGTGTGTGCGGAGACCGAGACCGAGGGGGGGCAGCCAAGTGTGGGCGAAAGGGAGACGTGCAAGAGCGGCTGGTGCTGGTCTGGGACCGGGTCCAGAACTGAGGTTCTGCGTGTGAGCACCCTAAGGCCGATGAAGAACCCCCGTGGGCGTGGGTCATTGTATTCGAGGGCCCCGGGCTCCCAGAGCAGCTCTAGACCCCCTCCCTCACCTGCCCCACCCACTCTGTACCAGCCCCTGGATGTGTAAGTCTGCAAGGTGCACCATTGGCCCATCAAGAGGTGGGTGTGGGCTTCATTAGCATTTGCCAGGAGTCCCGGCGAGGTGTGAGATTTGCATAGTGATTTGCATACAGTAATAATGATTAACAACACTGCCACTCCCTGGCAGACAGGGGAAGGATCTAGGGAAGGGCCCTCCTTCCTTCTCTCTGGGGAAGAGCTAATTTTCTCACCACTTGGACCCCCCCCCCACTCTCAGCCCTTGGAGCCCCTGGTGCTCTCGGTGGGGGTGGGTGCGTGCAGGAAGAAGCTCCTTCTTGGGTGCTCCATCTGGATGCACTTGGGAGCGCTGACCCCCAGGATTTTATTGCTGCCCAGGTCTGAGCTCTGTGCCCCCCCCTTTGTTTTGCATTTCAGGGGTGACTGCGGCCACAGCTGTGTCCCAAAGCTAGGAGGTTCCAGGACAGGGAGCTTGCAAGGCAGCCTCCTCCTGTCCCTAGTGGGACAGCTGTGACCTCCTGGGCCTTGTGAGGTCCTGAGGGAGCAAGAGCCTCCCTTCAGAGACTCCCCCACCCCCCACCTGGCCCATCTTCACCCTCCCTGCTTAAGGGAAGGCGCTGTGAACTAGGCTCTCCTTTCTAGAATCTTTCTCCTTTCTAGATCTAGAGGAACAGAGGGAACACTTGAACCACTCACTCCTCCAGTTTGGATTTTCCAGTCCTGCCCACAGCCAGCTCACCTGGAAAAGGAGAGAGCAAAAGACAAGCAGAAGATGCCCCCTGGCCTGGACAGCGGCCAGAACCCCAGCTACAGAGGCGACCCTTCCCAGCCCTCCCCCTCTTCCACCCCCCAGCACCTCTTTTCTTGCACCACCTGCCTCACCGCCTCTGGCCTGGCCTGGCCGGGATTTTCACTTGCTTTTCCCCCATGACGCGGCCGCTTTTCCTTTAACTCTCAGTTTCTATTTAAAAAGCTAATTTGGGAGCTTGTCGATGCTCCCAATTCAGACATTTTAAATAGGAACTGCAAGTCAGGAGCTGCCAGGGTACTAGATTCCTCTTGCCACTGGTGCAGCAAGGTACTTGTTCAGCATTGCCCCTGACCACCGTGTGTGTGTGTGTGTGTGTGTGTGTGTGTGTGTGTGTGTGTTTGAGAGAGAGAAAGCAAGAGAGAGAGAGCACGAGAGTGCTCTCAGTGTATTTCAGGCTATCTTTTCTATTTAAAGACGGCGCTCCTATTGACGACTGTTCCTGTATGCGTGTGTCCTTGCGAGCTGTGCACACAGGAGGATTCTTCCTTAGTCCCGTGGCTCTGGCCGCTATTTGCAGAGCTTGTCACCGCATGGACGGTGCCAATGAGAGGCAGCCCAGCCCCACGCCAGGCTGGCATGTCTAAACCTGCTTCCCAGTGCTGCTTGGCCCAGGCTTGCTCTTTGAAGCGGCATCTCCAGTGCCCAAGAGGCCTGCCCCCACCCTCCCTGCTTGTGACTGTCCTACTTCAGCAGCCCCAGGGGGGAGGCAGGTATTTGTGAAGAGTGGGACCACACCACCGAGGTGTCTGCGTTCAGCGTGTCCTGTGCCTTGGCGATCAGGAGGCAGAGACTTTGAGGTCACACTGCCCAGTGTCCCTGCTGTGTGATCTCAAGGTACAACTTCACCTTTCTGTGCCTCGGCTTCCTTTAAAATGTCAACAAGTGGTGCTCTCTACTGGGTCATTGTGAAGACGAATAATGATCACAACTAAAGCACTTAGGTCACTGCTGGGAACAGGGAGCATACAGATGAGGGGAGATGGGGGTGGCTCCAGGGAGGGGTGGCCCAAGTAAGTGGTGTGAACAAATCCTGGGGAGGCAGGTGGACCGCCGGGTTGCACACACAGACACCTGCACCTCCCCATCCCTCACCATGTAACAATAAAAATACGGGGCCGTTGCCCTCAAAGCATCAAGCGCATCTTGTTGACATCGTTGATTTCCTAAGCCCAGGTGAGGGACACTTCTGTGACGGAATGGAGGAAAAGTCACAGGGATGGGGTTCATGAAGGGGTGATGGCAGAGATCATGGGGTATCCCCTGGGGGTCAGTATTATGCAGATACTGCCTGGTGCGGTGGCGTGCATCTATAATCCAAGCACTGGGAGGCAAAGAAGCCAGGGATTGCTTGAGTTCTTGGGTTTTAGACTACCCTGGGCAATATAGGGAGGCCTGGTCTTGAGAAAGCAGCTGGGTGCGGTGGTGGGTGGCTGTAATCCCAGCTACCTGGGAGGCTGAGGCTGGGGATCGCTTGAGTCTGTGGGATTGGGACCACCCCTGGCAACATAGCGAGACCTAGTCTAAAAAAACCAACAAACAAAAAACCCACAAAACGTTATGTAGATACAGTAAATCCCAGGCCCCTCCCGAACCACATGGGCCCACCTCCCCTGATTCGCCCAGCCCTGGGTAGCAAGGCTTTACGGAAGTGGAGCTCCAGTGAGGGACTCAATCAGGGTGGCTCCTCATTTTCCCAGTCTCCCCTTCAGCTTGGGGGTCTTCTTGTTTTGGTCCTGCCGTGGCCTCCTCGCTCTCTTCCCAGAACTGGCCGTCGGCCCACTTCCTCCTCAAGCAATGCGTTCACTTTCTTTCCAACCTTGAGCATCTCGTCAGGTGTTGAGCAGCCCGGGGGTCCACAGCTGGGAACACAGGAGGCTGCTAACAAAGGGAGTAAAGACTGAGAATAAAAGGCTGCATGAGGGACCCAAACAACCCGCCAGGCCTTAGATGGAGGAGTCACTGTGTACCCACTGGTCCCCAGTGGTGCTGCAGGTCAGGCCTGGGTGGATGCGTCAGGGCATCTCCTGGCTACACACCCAGGATGCACAACGCTCCCTCTTGCCACTTCTCCAGGCTGCTGAGACATTGCTCTCCGGAGAGCAGACAGACAGAGCTGCCTCTCGGAGGACGCTTGGCCTGGCTCTGTGGACATCTTCCATGTTTGGCTCCTGCAGCTGGGGGTGGGGACTGTACCCTCTGACGTTTCTTCCAGGCGAAGGCTTCCTGAGGAATCCCAAAGCTTGGCCATGCCTTGGTTTTGTCTAATTTTTTAAGATGAAGGACTTGGTGGTGTCACAAAAGCCAAGCAGCTTTGTCCCAGCCTCTGATGCCAGGTGTCCACCCGCTGGTCAGCGGCCAATTTGGTACAAACTGGCCAGACCGGCGCCTCCCACCGAGGAGGACCCTGACAACGAGCCCTCACTACCACTAGGTGTTTCTGGCGCTTTCCTGAGGCAGGAGGGAAACACTTCCCCATCTCTAACCCCATTTGGGAGGCCCTAGTTGCCTTTGACGTGAGTCAAAGTGCATGGACCGGTTTTGGGAAATGAATCCTCCAAGTTGGGGGCTCCTGTGGAGTTTCCGGAAGTCAGGGGACCCTTTATTTGCTCCAACTGATGCTGGGGGCCCCTGGGAGTTTCCGGAAGTCAGTCATCCCAGGGGACCCTCTATCTGCTCCAACTGACGCAGATCCTGGGGAATGCACCGTGGTGATGGGCTTTCTGCTCATCAAGACCTCCCCCGGGAGGAGAGGCTCGTGAAGGAAAAGGGGAAACGGCCTTCAGGGAAGCAGGCATCAGAAGGGGCCCTGGGCCCTGGGAAAAGAAATGAATAAAGAAAAACAAAGACACGAAGGTGTGAAATAACCTTTGCTCAGTTTCTCTCTACAGACAGTTTGGCTGAGGTCGCGCAGATGCTGGAGGCGTCACTGGAAGGAGTTTTGTCCTCTGGTGGCTACTTTTGCACGTGTGCTGATCGATGTCTCCTGGGGCTCCGTCCTTGCTCTCTCTGATTCTTTATTTGTCCTTCTCCTCCCCTGACCTCAGGTTCATTCTGTTCGGGCAGCCCTCCCAGCGTTGCCCACACCCCAAACGGTCTGCCGTGGGTGCATTTCCACCTTTGCACAGGGCGCCTCATTACCCTTATTAACTTTTTGCAATACAGTTTCCTCTAAAATCCTGTTCTGATCACGCCATCTGCCCCACCTCCTATCTGCATACGCACACACGCACATACATACGCACACACACACGCAGCACACACGCGCACACATACGCGCACACGCACGCACACACGCGCACACGCACGCACATACGCGCACACGCACGTACATGCAAACGCACGTGCATGCAAACACACACGTACACACGTACGCACGCATGCGCACGTGCCCGCACTTTTTTGGCCATAGACTTTGTTACCTGACCAAATCACATCGTTTCACACTTTCGTGCTTCTGTCCATGCTGGAATCTCTTCCAGAGAAACCCTCCGCTGAGTTCCTGGTTTCCTTTTATCTTCCTCGCAAACTTCCTTTTGCCCCAGGGTCACATGAGATTGGTAACATACCCCCCACCCACCCTGGGATTCCCCGCTAGGACCTCCACAGTCCTCCAGCTGCAGCCAGTAGTTCTTACACCCCACCACCTTGCTTTCACGTGTCTCCCCCTCTGGCTTGAGGCCATTCCGGGGTGGGGGCAACGCTGGGAGGGCTGCCAGGACCCGAATGATCCTGAGGTCAGAGGAGGAGAAGGACAAATAAAGAATCAGAGAGAGAGCAAGGACGGAGCCCCGGGAGACATCGATCAGCACACGTGCAAAAGTAGCCACCAGAGGACAAAACTCTTTCCAGTGACGCCTCCAGCATCTGCCCGATCTCAGCCAAACTCTCTAGCCATCGCTGGACGTGCTAGGATGCAAATTTTCCTTAAGAGATTATTTTACTTTCCTTCACAGGCAGTAAGTGTGTCGACTGGTCAGTATTGGATGCTGTTTGATCTTAAGCCCAGGCACAAGGACAGAGAGAAAGGAGGGGGGTGTTCGGTCTTGGGCTGACCCTAAATGAAAAAAAGTCAAAGCACCCGCCTTTCTGGCCTTTTTGCATCCATAAAGTGAACCTGTGTGGGTGCTGTCTGCAGAGACTGGCCGGTGTTCTGCTCTCAAATCAGACTGCTTCCCAGGCAACTCTCTCCTTTCCTTTCTGGAAGAAGGTCAGTCACCTTCCCAGAACGCCACTTCCTTGCAAATGGCCGGGGTGTGCCCCTTCGAACAGCACCTAGATGCTTGCAGCTGTGACTGCACTTACCACAATAACCAGCCTGGGGCCTGTTGCAACCCGTTAGTTAAAAACCCTGGTTCATTCAAGGAGATGTGAAGACCAAGCTTGCTTGAACTTAAAGTATAAAACGGCATAAAAACGACATCGGGAAACCCAGGGCAGTGGAGACCTAGTGGTGAGAATATTGTCTCCGAATAGACCTGGCTTCAGTCTTAGCTCGAATTTACAAGCTGTGTGTCCTTGGGTGAACTGTTTGTTTCTCTGGTCCTCAGTACCCACACCTATACACTGGTTGATGAAGATCTATGAACTCAGAGAGTTTCTGACTATTGAGTTAAATAACACCTATGGCTTGTCTCATGTACAATTATAGTCCAATATGTTAGATGTTATCATCGTAGCATAACTGAGTTTATATTTGTTCAAAGCTTCTTCTTTGAACTCTTGGGTACAATTCTTTACCTAGTTTCTAGGTCTTATTTGTGAAGAAATCTAAGCAAGTAACTCGAGTCCTTTCCTTCCTTCCTTTTCCTTCCTTTCTTGTGGTTTTCATTCTACTGAGACTGCAGGAACAGTGGGAAATCGGGGAGGTTTGTCTGTACACACCTATTTTTATTGGTTCCTCTCTCTGTTTCGTGGCACCCTATTTCTGTAGCCTTGATCTTCAAGTGCCTATAACTCTCCATTCCCTCCTCATCAGCAAGAACTGAAATAATCATTCAAAGGAATGTGTAAGTGACTCTTTCATCCAGAGACAGAGTATACACATTTTAAGGAAACAGATTCCTAAGCCAAAACAAGATGGGATATCAGGCATCCATCAGAGTAACTGGGGGATTTAAGAAGACAAGAAGCTCTTTCCAACTTTATAAATTGGCCCCAGTGATGCAACTCTCCCAGGTGGATTGTTTCTGAACTCTGCAGCTAGAAAATCAAATCCCCAGCCTTTGCAAAGGTATTGTAATAAGGAGATTTGTGCACCAATTTTTTATACCAATCTCCTGGTAAACAGACACAGCTCTGGAGTACCAAGGTCCCTTCCAATTCTGCATGTCTCTGATACTCACAGTCAAGTGCAGATTTTTTCTGCAGAGCTCAAGGCTGGGGTTGGGTAATTTTGTCTCCCTGTGTTTCTGGGAGACCCAGCTGCAAAATTGTTAATTGCTTTGGTGAGTCAACAAGTAAACAAAGATAGTCCAGCTACTGTCCCCATACTGCAAGGTCATAGACGGTTTCTGGACTTCTCTGCAAAACATTTATTCAAAAAAACGATCCTCTTTATTATGGAAAATTTCAAGTGCATACAAAGAAAAGAGAATTGCCTATTCCTTAGTTTTGATAATTACCTACTTAAGGTCAATCATGTCATATCTCTATCCCTACTCACCATCACCCCAATCATTTGGAAGCAAATTCCAGATTTCATATAATTTCATCTATAAATAATTCAGCAATTGCATCCTCCCTATGACCAACAAAGTGTACTTTTCTAGGAAAGTCCTCCTATGTGCCCCTGTGATGCTGAGAACATTTGGGGCACTGTGCCCAGGAAACAGTCTCTGAGTTAGCCACACTCAAGGACTTGTTGAATTCCGTGCAAAGTCTGTAAAGCTGCTTGGGGGTGAAAGAGACACACATAAAATGCCATTCAGTGATGTGTCCTTGTCTAAAGTTTTTGGCATCTGCAGGACCTTTACCCAGTAACTGTAATGCAATACAATTTAAGAGACAAGAAATCATAGCTATGAATTTCCACTGTGTTTTACATATTTCACATGTATTATTTCATCGAAACCTCACAAATTCCTATATATATGTATACATACATATATATATATACATATATATGCATCTTAAAGATAAGAAAACTAATGCTTAAGGTCACACCATCTATATAAGAGGCTAACTGGATGCTAATCAAACTTATTTCTTCTTTTTGATGGGCATATCTACATTCTAACTCCCAGGCAACTTTGCATTTAGGTTTGACTGTGTGACTAACTTCTGGCCAAGGTATTAGACACCAGCCCCATAAAATAATCCAGTGCAGTCTTGTGTGTGCTCACTCTCTCTGTCCCCAGGCTGAATGGGGGGAAATTTCAAGAATTGAGGGGAGGGCAGAGCCACAAGAGGGAAGGAGCCTGGGTTCTTGAATAACTGTAAAGCTGAGATCCCTCCTAACTTTCACTGGACAATAGCATGGCTAGAAAAATGGTTAAAAAAATAAGACTTCGTTATGCTAAGCCACTGACATTGGGGTGATGTATGTTTAAATAAGAAGCCTGAGCAATACAGTGGCACCGATGGGGGTTTAAACCCCACGTCTGCATCAACCTTCAAAGTCCTGCTGTCCATCACACTGCCTCCAAGCACAAGAAATACGAATTTCCTACATGTTTAACTTTTGACAGAGCTGTCGGTGAAGATCTCATATCTTAGCTAGGTACTATCTAGTATGGTAGCCAGAAATCACAAAATTAAGTTAAAATGAAAATTAATTTAAATTTAAAAATCTGTTTCTTCATTTAATTGCTCTTCAAGTGCCTAAGAGCCACGAGTAGCTAATGGCTACTGCACTGATAGTAAGACAATTGCCCTCATGACAGAAAGTTCTATGGGACAATGCTGTAAAGACCTAGTGCTCACAACGCACTGTTTGAAAAGAAAGGCAAGATCTCCTCTCACCTTGCAGCTGTGTGAGTGTTGAGCATCAGAGCCTGGAGACTGTAGAGGACCCAAAACTGTGCTTCCCGCCGTAGGCTAGGGATAGGCATGGAATGTTCCAGAAATGGAAGCCTACCTAAAGTGGTCATTATGAGTGTCCATTTTTCAATCAGCAGTGGGGTGATCTTTTCAAACACAAACCTAACCATGCTATGCCAATTATTCCCCACGACCCTCAGAATTAAGTAGACATTCCCAAGCATATCTCTTGACTGCTTCTGCTTTTCCACTTTATTCTTCCAGAACCTGTATTCCCACTGTACTGAAAGGTGTGCTGTTCTCCAAACCCTCAGCTTTTCCTTCACTGCTGAGTGTTTGTTCTGGCTGTTTACTCAGCACAAACCTTGCCCTTCCCCAGCTCTGCTTAGCTATGTCCACACGTAGGGCTAAGTTTGGGAACACTTCTCCCAGGAGACCACCTGTCCTTCAGCCTGGGTGAGCCCCTGCTGCCCCAGACAGAGGACTCAGGACCCTGAGCCCTATGTCTCCTTGGGGCCTCTGCCCTGCCCACACCTCATACACTTCCAAGTCTCCCCCAGGGAACAGGCTGTGCATGCTATGGCTTTAGGACTCAAAAGCAGAGACCATTTCTTGGAGGTTTTTCTTAAGAGACTGGTGTTTTGAGTCACTGTAAAAGATGAGTCTTGTCCCTCCCTCCCCTCAACACACACACACAGACACACACACACACACACTCACACTCTTCCATCTATTTAATTTCTCTGCAGAATCACCAGCGAGGCAAGTGGAGTCTTGTAAATCTCTCACAAGCTGCGATGCCCAGAGCCCTCTGCTCCCTGACTTCACCAACTGACACTCAGCACAAATGCTACTAAATCCAACCCCTCACCCCTCGCCCCTGCCACGGACTCATCCTCTGGAAGGGAGGCCTGATATACACAACAGGGTGTGGCGGATCCAGCCCCAGCTGGTGCTAGATGCACCCTGGGTCTTCCCTTCACTGGCTGATTTTTATGGGGCTCAGAGCAGATAGAGGCAGTGGAATCCAACTCCCAAGACAACATCACGATAAATCGCTACGGCAGCTCTTCTGTGGCTCATAACTAGTAAATCAAATCTATTGAACAATACATTTACTGCAAATTTAAGAAGTTGTTCTCTCAGTTTTTAAGTGGATGTGTTAAATCATACCCAGCATCATAAAGAATGGCGACAGCTAAGCTCAGCGTGAAACCACCACCGCCCCCAAGAACATCGTTCAAGTTAGAAAGTTCTTTGTCCTTTGTTGATAAGAACGTGAACCCCCTTTGCAGAAGCGGCACCGGACACCTATCCCTCCCACACCAACTGGACACCCCACAGTGATTAGCTCACGACACCAACTCAGATGCCTGAGTTAATTTTGCAGATACAAGTTCAGTGTTAACACTTCCTCTGTGCTAGAGAGTCTTGCAAAGGACAAAAAAGGAAACA
Organism: Uropsilus gracilis; assembly: GCA_004024945.1. Taxonomy (NCBI): domain Eukaryota; kingdom Metazoa; phylum Chordata; class Mammalia; order Eulipotyphla; family Talpidae; genus Uropsilus; species Uropsilus gracilis. The sequence continues at coordinate 38,602 of PVHY01009233.1, read as the reverse complement.
CACAACAACCCTCTTAGTGGATTGCAGGGGTGGGGTGGCGAGGCACGGTGAGCGGGGACTGACTTGTGGATTGTATCTTGTCAGGAAGATGCCTTTACTTTCCACTTCAGCCTATGCAGATGCTTCAGGGAGTTTCCCAGCACAGGTAAGTATCCTTTGTCTTATCAGCAGCCCCCCCCCCACCTAAATATTAACCAGGGGTCCCTGGCCCAGAGCCTGGTATTCAATACACATTCAGATGAACAGGTGGGTCTTCCTCCTCCTACATCAGTTTAGCCAACACTGATCAAACCAGTCATTTGTTTCACATATTCTCATCCATCGCCTCTAACGGCTGTGCGTACAGACGACCGGTCGCAAGCTGGACTGGCAGAGGCCCTGCTTCTTGGAGCCTGTGGCTTCAAGGGGACAGAGAGTAGGCATGTGCCCTACCCTGATGCTCAGTCTTCTGAAACCCCACCTGGGTGTCAGTGAAGACTGAAGGATGAAAAGAGGCTGGATTTACAAATTCTCGAAATGTCTCCTATTTTGAGCTCAGTTTCTCAGAGGCGAGCATTGCGTCCCACAGAGTGACAGGATGTGCTGGGGAGGTCATGGGCCACCAGGAGGAAGCCTCTGGCTCTGCCCAAGAGGCATGGGAAGGTGAGCAGCAGGAGATGACACCTGAGCTGCCTCTGGAAAGAGGACAAAGACAAGCCCAGGGACCCAAGGGACGACACGAACACCAGAAAGACATTAGGGCGACACGAGTTCAGGGTGAGGCCAGCAGGACTGAGCCTGGGAAGTGGTGCCAAGGAGCCAGACTCCATCCTCCAGGTCACAAGGGGTCACTGAAGGGCCTGGGCAGATGCCTGGGACAGTCCAACCTATGTCGGAAAAGGCCACACTGACTCAGCGGGGTGGAGGATGGGTTAGACCAGATGGGGAGCAGGGGGACCAATTAGCAGATGACTGCGATGGTCCAGGGAGAGGTGAGGATGTGGCCGCGCTTCTGGGGATGCAGAAGTGGGCGCCGGCCAGTGTGTGTTAGAGGGAGAACTAGTCAGGACTCAGCTGGATACAGTACAAGGGGCTTCAGGAATGGGCTGAGCTGGGTGGATAATAGGTCAGTCTGTGGCAGGGGTGTGTGAAGCAGAGCCAGCAGGGGGTGTTGGGTGCATCCTCATCCCCAGGAGGGAGGGGAAGAGGGTCCCTCTCGGGGTCCTTTCCTGATAATGCTGGCTGCAGGAAGCTGTCGCTGGGCACAGTCAAGCCAGGTAGCATCGCAGACATTTAGAAACGGGCTGGGGCCTCCCTAAAACTAGCCCAACAGCCCCTTTGGTGATAGGGGAACGAATTTTCAAAACAAGACCGACTAAATCCCAGCAGAGCAGACAGCGGTATCCAGAAGCTTATGGAACTGCTGATCTCTTAAGAGATAAGAGGAGAGATTGACTCTTGGGTCTCACCCCCTGCCATTCTTTTCTCCACCCCCTTATCATCCTGCAACATGCATGCGCACACACACATGCGCACACACACTCGCGCGCGCACACACTTTATCATCCTTAAACTTCTCACCTCCCCCAGACACACCAGGCCCTTTCACACTCCCTCTTTGCACCTGCTGTTCTCTCTGCCTGCCGCGTCCTTCCTCCTTCCCCACTGGGCAAAATGTATTCCTCCTTCCAGCCCAATCCAGATGCCAGTCCTCTGTGACGCCAACCCCACTGTCCCCAACAATCCTGCTGCCCTGGCCTGTCAAGCTACGCCCTGTCTTGTGTTTCTGGGAGGACTTTCTTCACCACCAAGCTGCGCTCTGTCTCTCACTCCCCTCAGTTTCCCCAACGTGCCCCAGCTCTGGTCTATCCTCTACGCACAAGGACAACTCGTCCCGGTAGGTGGTCTGGTCACACCTCAGTCCCAAGCCTGCACATCACGGTGGCGCCATCTCAGCCCTCGGGACATCTGTCTGCAGTCCCACACTCACCCCCATGAACAGGGCTGCTCTTTCCCCGCCCCTGGCCTTTATTTTTATCCCAATTTTACAGATGGAATATTGCCAGGGAAGGCAAGAGCTCCTTGGAGTGAAGATCCAGGCTTGCTTAGCATCTTTTTGATGAGACAAGTGGGTAAAGGAGGCCATTGTCTGTCTCCTTGTGGAGGTTCCACAGGTTGACCCCGCAGTCTTCCCCGGATGATGAGGAGCAAGACCATTTACCTGGTGGCGTGAGCAGCCCTTCTGGCTTCACAGCAGGAGGCTTGTCAGTCTCCCGGGACTCTTCTCTGCCTGCCTCAGGCTGGGCACGCTGACCTAACAAGGGTGGTGCCCACAGAAGGGAACTAGAGTAGCGTCAGGAAGGTCTGGGGTCTGGAGTCATCATCGTCTTCCTCTTCCTCTTCCTCCTCCTCCTCCTCATCACGATGAAATTAACAGCAACAGTGGTGACATGGGAACCACATACTCACGCTGGCATTGAACGTGCCACATGCTGTGCTGAGGTTCCAAGTGCCCATGTTTCTGTGCTGACAACCCTCAGCTACCGGTATCGCCCCATTTGGCAGATGGGAAAACCAAGACCCAGAGAAGTTCAGCTCGATGCTCCTTAGCCAGGGCTTCTGCTCTTGAAGCCAGGACTTCTGCTCTCCCGAGAGAGTCTGCAGAGAGGGCAGAAGACCAGCAGCCCCAGCCCGGACCTGGGAGGACTCTGCAGAAAACACAGCTGGAACACAAGGTCAGGCCCTGCTCACTGCTCTCTCCCCCACCCCCAGCGGCCCCCTGGCACTCTCCAGCTCTCCGCAGGGACGGGTGTCTGCTTGGGGGGAAGGTTGGAGCTCAGAAGAGTCCCAGGCCCAGCAGGCAAAGCGGGGGGCTTCCAGGCAGAGGAACAGAGATGTCCCTTCCCCACCCTCAGGTCTCACAGCGATGACCTTTGGATTGCTGCCTCTCTTGCATGCCTGGATGGCTGCTGCCTGGAGCCGCATCTCCATTCTGGTGGCTTGGTTGCTATGGTAATTGAATTCACTTAAAGTTGTCTCCAAGCTCGGCTGTCTGCCTCCTCCTGCCTGCCGCCTGGAAGGGCAGGAGCGTAGGGCTGGGGACAAGGGGGGGGGGCTCAGTGGCCGGGAACCCTGCATGCTTTTTCTGCTCCGGAGTCCTGAGGAACACGGAGGGAGGAGAGACTCGTGGAGGGATGGTCTTGCCGAGTCTCTTCTTCCATTTTCCTCTTGGCTGCTTCCTCCTGCGCTGGAACTGGATCCGCTGCACAGACAGGGACGGTCAACAGCAGGCGGGCGCTCAAAGCATCTTCCGAGCCTGGGCACTTGGTTCTTTCAACAAACGTTGACAGGACTGACTGCATTTAGGCGATGATGCTGCTTCTGGAGGAGGGAGACTCGGGTGCACGGAAAATGCCCATTCCCATGAAGCCGTCTCTAAGCGTTGGCAGAGGATGACCAGCCATGGTCACATGTGTGGACTCTCCCCCTCTTGGCCTTCCCGTGCTGGGTGGAGGGCCATTGCTGAGCAGATTGGGACCCTCTCCAGGGGTCAACTTATTCCCACCACCATTCTCATGCGGGAGAGAGTCTGACACCACAGGCTATCGAGGGCAGAAGCCTTGTCAAAGAGCCGCCTAAGTGCTGTTGGGGTGACAGACGCTCCCGCCCGCTCCGTCTGGACGCAGGCATGGGGCTGTGACGGCTATAGGTGGTTACGTGTCTGCAGGTCTCAGACTTTTATGTAATCGCTGGATGAAGCAAACAAAAAGAATATTTATATAGCTCCAGCCATGTGCCAGGAATCGTGTTCTGGACTGAGGCTCAGCGGAGACTTTTCAGAAGCTCCTGATCCGGGCAGATGACAGATGGGCGATCTAGAGGGTGTGCATGTCCTATGACAAGGGCAAGAGCCGTGCTCTGGGGGAGCTCAGAGGCAGAAGGAGGCGGGCGGGGTGTTTGGGAAGGGCGTTCACCAGGTGGGTGCATGGCGTTGCATCCTAAGGGTGAGAAGGAGCTCTCAAGACAGTCATCTGTGCAAAGACTGGTGTGAGCAGACGCACACACACCCTTACCCCCACCTGGTCCCCCCCCCACACACACCCTCACCCCAACCAGGGGTGTGAACAGGAGCAGCCTGATTAGCGGTGGGAGTGTGCGCTGAGCAAGGAGCGTGGCAGGGAGTGGAGCAGGATCACGGATCACCGAGGAGATAGGGGGCTGGCGGGCTCCATCCGGAGGACCATGAGGACCATGAGGACCAGAGGGCTGGGAACGGAGGGAAGGGCGCGGAAATGGGAGGCCTGAGTTGCTGAAGGAATCAGGAGGAAGCACCAGAAAGAGGAGCCGCAGGGTTTGTGGGTCCTGGTGACCAGGTGGGGGTAAGGGTGTGTGTGTGTGTGTGTGTGTGTGTGTGTGTGTGCACGTGAGCGCAAAGGAGAGGCCCTGTGGAGGGAAATGGAGGCCAGAGGAGTCTCCGTCAGAGTCAGGTAGGGAATGGGCATGGATGCAGTGAGGGGCCCAAGAGGTGGGTTTAGGGGTGTCCAGTTTGGGCTGGGTGAATAAGTGCTTGGCAAAGTCAAGGTCAAATGCCTGCTAGGCAGAAGGAAGTGCATTTCCAACACGTGGGAGAGAGCTGCTGCTTAGAGATGAGTGTGCGGGACTCATCAGCCAGGAGGTAGCTGCTTATGGGGTAGAAAAAGATGGAGTGGCCCAGAGACATGGATGGGGACGTGAAAGGAGGCAGACATGGCTCCTGGGAGGGGCGGTCCGAGGTGGGCCAGGGGAGCAACCCAGAGTCCGCAGCGTGTGGAGGATGGGTAGACCAGCTACCAGAGTGTTGCAGGAAAGTGGTCTAGCGGGGTGGCTCCAAAGCACCATCTGGGTTTGTTACACAGACTGCCAGCCCCACTCCTGGGGCTGTTTCTAACCTACCACATCCGGGGGTCCGGGGGTGGGCAGGAATCTGCATTTCTAACATGGTCCCACATGTAAAGTGCTACTGCTGGGGGACCACATTTGAGAACTGTTCAACCCATGGTGGTCTAGAGTGATATCCTGCACTTGAGGGGGTCAAGTTCAAGTTCATCTGCTCTTTATCAAGTTCAAGTTCATCAGCACTTTATCTTGGCCCATGTTGGATAGGAGAGGAGAAAGTCAAACCCTGGCTAAAGAGCAGAGGCGGAGGAGAAGATGGCAGATGTTTGGTAACTTCTGGGAAAGAGAACGGGTGCTGATGAGTGAGACTCGGGGAGGAGGAGAGTTAGGTTGGCAAGGCCAAGGAAGCCTCAGGATGTGCTGATATCAGGATGGATGGCTGTATGGGCCACGGTCTCAGCCTCGACTACGGAGTACATCAAGGGGGCAACAGCAGAGAGGAGTCAAGTCAGCCTTGGGGTTCTGACTGGATTCAAACCTAGAGACTTGCAGGGAGTGTCATGGCTCCTCATATCCTTCTCTGCTAACCTTCAAGAGTCACCGCCAGCCTCAGGCCAGGCCTTCTCAAGCAGAACAGAGACAGCTGCTTTGTATCCTGGGCCATCTCTCATGATGCCAACCTCAGAACAAGACCTGGACTATTTTTCATTTTCCTGCCACCATCGGCAGAGAGACCCAGAGATGCTGAGAAGGGTCCTGATTTCCATGCTAGACAAGCTTCCGAGGCTAACCCACCCTACCAGTTGAGTCTGATTTTCTATCAGTGGAGTGAGTCCATAAAGAAAATCCAATTCATCGGTGTCCAGGCGAACATTACCAAGATCAACGAGACACCACGGGCAGTATTTAATTATGAGCAGGCAGAGCAAATAGGAGGGACGCAATAAAAATGCTAATCAGGAAGGAAAAAACCCAGGCTTCATTTTCTTCTGCAATAGACCAAGGCTTGTCTCTCCCTGCTTTTCTCCCAGACCCCAAATGAGCACCGCAGATCTGATTCTGACTATGACTTGGGAACAGGAGAGCCTGTTTTAGTCCCAATCCCCAACCTCTCCCAGCTGTCGTGCTTCCAGCCCCAGTTCCTCGAAGGCCCAACCCAGAGCAGGGAGGCTGGCTTTCTTTGCAAGCACACAGCTTCCCCGCTGGCCACGGAGCACTGGCAGGAAACTTGAAGACTGAATGAAGTTATTATTCAGGGCTCAATTCCATGTCCCAGGGAACATTTCTGAAAGGGACAATCTTCCCTTTCAATGGCACATTCAAAATACAGTGAGAGGGAGTAAGGAGGTTGGAGTTGTGCCCTGGAGTAGCCTGAATGGGATGTGCTGGACTCAGCCTCTGCTCTGGATGTCAGTCTAGCTCAGAGACACTCAGCCAGGCTGAGCCTCGTGTCTCCTGCCCCACTCAGCTTGGCTGAACTTGCCTTGGGAGTGCGGTTCAGGATTTTGCAGCGCACTCTGCTGCACTCCCCACTGGCTGACTCCTTTGGATCACATGTTCTTCCATGTGCGTTAGCTCAGCTTGCACGCTGTGGCCAAAGGCTGACCTATTTCTCTAGTTGGTCCTGGTCCCTGGGATGCCTGGACTCCAGGACGCATGTAGGCTCTAGGTCTGACTTTGCTTCCTGCACAGCCCAAGGCGCCTAACTCCGCCTCTTGTATTTCCTGGGCTCCAGAGCCGCTCTGGCTGGTGTCTATACAATTTACTGCTGTCTCCACGAGTCCCTCTCCCGCGTCCTTAAATCTCGTGCAGCCACGAGATTTAAATCAAATCACCAAATCCTCAAATCCCAAATCACCAAAACACAAATTAGCTGAGAATTGTTTGGTACATCATCCTGGGTTGTGTCCTCTCTGCCCGCCACAAGGAGACGGCACCCAGACTCTCAATGCAGGGCCTCTCTCTCTTTCTAGAAAAGTATCTTTTAGAGAAAAAGTCTAATGGCTCATATCCGAAAAATGGGCAACAAGTGCTGGCATGGATGTGGAGAGAAAGGGACATTTTTACAGTGCTGGTGGGAATGCAAACTGGTCCAGCCACTATGGAAAGCTGTGTGGAGGACCTGCAAACTAATGAAAATGGAACTAGCATTTGACCCAGCAATCCCACTTCTAAAAATCTACCTAAAGGTTATAAAAACTCTAATCAAAAAAGACCCCTGTACCTGGATGTTTATGGCAGCACTATTTACAATAGCCAAGATATGGAAGCAACCCAAATGCCCCAAAATAGATGAATGGTACCGAAAGCTGTGGTATATGTACACAGTGGATTATTATACATCAATCAAAAAGACAAACATGTCATTTGCAGCAACATGGATGGAGCTAGAAGAAATCATGCTAGCAGAAATAAATCAGAAAGAAAAAGAGAAATACTGAATAGTCTCATTTATATGAGGGATAAAGGGAAAATAAACAAATGGACAAGAAAATTTTAAAATTAACTCTGAGTAAATTAAAGCATAGCACCCATGATGGCTCATGGGTGATAAAGTGGTGGGAGAACCTCAGGGTAGATAACAATGTAAAATCAAATAAATAATAATAATGAATGTATAAGCCAGCTCACTTATGGGCTGTGGGATCTTGGATAAGTTACCTGTGCCTCAATTTCCTCATCCAACACATATAGATCAAGACCTTGCCTACCTCAGATTTGTTACAAGTGCTAAGTGCAAATGCATGCCGAGTGCATGACACATAATAAGCACTCAGAAAGCGTTAGCTATTATCGTTATTGCTATAATATAGATCAGATTATCACTATAATATTTATTATTAAGGTCAATGGTTGTCTCATTTCATACTATGTCCACGTACTTAGCAGAGTGTCTAGCATGACTAAACATTCGATAATCATTGAATCGATGAATAAATGTTCTTTTAAGTGAACTCTTCCAAAATATTATCCTTCCCAGGGAAATTGAAATTTAAAGAGCAGATCTGCATGTTGATGACAATGCTTTATGCATAACACATCAATGACTAATGGTATGACTCCAGGCTTCTCAGGGGAAGGGAGTTAGCCTCTATGGTTCTTTTCACTGCTATTTATATTGAATCATATTGTCAGGTACTAGAAACACAGCCAGCCCAGCTCAGTAGTCCACACTATCTTCTCTAAGGTAGACTCTCCCTCCTACCTCTTTAAAGTGGAAAAACAGTAAAAGCATAAGAAAGGAAATCAGCCAGGGGATCAGGGAGAAAAAAAGAAACCCATCTAGTTATGTTAGGGTCCACGATTCCTGAAAGACCAACCAGAGACTAAGAGTTGCATGAACAAGATAAAAGTAATGTCTGGAGGCCAGTCCCTTACTCAAAAACAGTGAGTTCCCAGGGCTCACTTTACGGGGCTCTACAGTTACAGACACAGTATTTCCAGAGTATCCCGCCCTGAGCTCTAAGTGGTTGCACTCTGTTGGAGTGTAAAGCTGGCATGACGTCTGCAGCCTGCAAGGTACAGACTTGTGACAAGGCTCCTTTTAGACTCAGTCCTAGACCCTCATGGGAGAGCTTCACCCCCTTCAACACTTCACCAGAGATCTCTGGTCTTGGAGAGTGAAGATACTTTATCTAAACACCATCAGAAGGTTGTGGTATGAATCTGCTATGGGTGAGGGAATAGGTTAATTTCTTGGAAAAAAGCTACCTATTTTTAGAGGGGAGGGAAGACTGGCTTGGAGGTAGCAAGAATTTCCCTCTGATTTCATGCCTGCAGCTGATGGTTATCTTCAAAGATATCAGAGGAAAAAGGGAGCTGGGACATTGACTCTTTTCCCTTTCTTTGCATATTCTTTTGAAATGTATTCTGTATTTTCATATGGCTCAATTTCAAAAGGTCCTTAAGATTCTAAAGGTTTATTGAGTGAAAACCTATTCCATCCCTGCCAGCTCTATCTCCTCTTTTGGCTCCCAAAGTTCCCTGAGAAACATTTCAGAACATTTTATTTCATTTATTTTTAATTATTTTTACTTTGCAATTTTCACACAATATTGGTCACATTTGTATGGTTGTCATTTCCCTTATGTTTGGTTCTCCCTTCCATATTGCAACCCTTATGCCCCACACTACCCCCTTTCCCTCTTTCTTCTTCTGGCCACTCAAACTCCTCGCTCTACAAATTGTTGGTCCATGCTTGGCCACTGGTCTTTTCTTTTTCTGGAAATATGTCCTTTTCTACTGGGTGCAGACTTGCACTCCTGGACAGAAAATTTTTATACATATATAAATCAAGTTACCTGTGCAGTCTCTCCCTCTCTTATGCAAACAAAAATCTTACTTTACACATGACTATGTAACTTGCTATTTTCATTTAATGATATATTTTGGAGATTATTTGATAACAATTTATACAGATTTATGACATTCCTTTTTGGGGCTGTATAATATTCTATTATATAAATTAAGATACTTAAGAAGCTCACTTAAGCTATCAGGTTTTATAAATAACACTGTCATGTATCAAGTTCTAGTGTCAAGTTCTAGTTAGGGCATTAGATAGGGCAAGTACACATGTCAGGTATTTGCAAGTATATCAGAAGATGAATATTTATAAGAGGAATTAATTTATTCAAAGGCATTAGCCATTGGAAAATGTTATTATTTATCCAGTATCTTCTGTAGACAGCCCCTTCCCCCCCTTTTTTAAAGATGGCAAAACTGGAACTTGAAGTGGGTGAGTGACTTGACTAATATCATCTAGATTGTAAATAAGAAACTGGAATGGGAACTGAGAATTTTCAGTTCACGGTCCAAGACTCTCTCTGGGTCCATGGACCTGACTAATCAGGAATATCTAAGGAATGTCAGATTCCTGAGTCTTAAAAAAAAAAGAGTCATCACTTCATATTTTAAATATTAAACATTGTGGACTCAGCTTTGAGAAACCACATTCGGTATCTTCCAGGAACCTGCACTCTAGAGAGACACGGAAAGAAGCATTGTGGATTTAGCATCAGGACAAGGAATGGCTATGAGGAGATACAATGAAAACATGCTATGGGAGCTTGGTCAGCTTTGACTTTCCAGAAGAGGCATTTAAGGTGACACTAGATAATCTAAAGCTTCCTCTGTGACATTAATTATGACTTCCCACTTCTTCACCTCTTGCTATCTCCCATTCCAGAATTATTGATGAATGACAAAATGAATTGCCTTGTGAAAGTCTGGGCTGGGGGAATAATAATAAAGCTTCCTCATTCCCCCTGCATGCTAAGCACTGTACTTTCTAGATCAACCACCTTACCTAGCTCCATGACCTAGACCAGGTACATCTCCTGGGCTGCCCACACCTCTCCAATAAAAAGGTCATGCAGTTCAGGATGATGATCCCCGGGTCGCCAACACATCTCACATGCTATGGCAATCTCTCTTCTCATCACTGACCTCTGTGCAGAGCGATGGATGAGTATATACCCCAGGGGAATTAGGGAAAACAAGTAAAAGGATAGGAAAGTCCTTAAATCAGCAAATCAATGTGGAAAGTTCAAAGATACTATACACCTCAGACTGATAATATGATCAAAGACTCATGAGGCTTCTTTCCAAAGTGATAGCATATGCCAGGTTATGTGCTCAGCTCACGTGCAAGGGAGGGGGTTCAAGAAGTGCTAGTCTCTTCTGTAGGTGGGGGAACTGAGGCTGGGTCAAGGCTACTCAGCTCAAATCCCCTGCGGAGCAGTGACACAAACTTGCGCTGGTATTTTTATTCTGTGATTCTCTATGGAAGGCAACATTCTGGTTGGAAGCTGTTCAAAGTCCCAGGATCTCCAGAAACATGGATTTACAGATCCCTGGAAGTACAGCCCCCTCCCTTGCACCCATTCAGAGCACCCAGGGCTTTCTCTTGGGGGCTGGCACCTCCTTTTGTTTCAGCAGAATGAGCCTAATGGTCAAAATTGATCTGTCTGAGGTCCATTGATCTGGCCGTTCAGTCGTTGACCCAGCTGTGGGATCTGTGCCTCCTCCCCGGGCCAGCATGCACTCCCTTGATGAATCTGAGCCTAGGTCCTGCCTTGCTTTTCTGGATCCTTCCTCTCTAGGGCTGCAGCCCTGCCCTCGGGCTCTGCCCAAAATCAAGTTCCCAGGTCCTCCCTCACGACCAGGGTACATGGGTCATTTCTCGAGCCCCTCACTGTGCGATGCTCTTCCCTTGCCCGTGCTGCCTGCTAACTTCGCTAAAGCATCAGCCAGTTAGCATGGCTGTCCAGCTCCCATGGTGTCTTTCTGAGTAATTCTCTGCCTGCTGGACTGCCCACTCCCTTAGCTAGGTTCCCCCTAAGCGGCTCACTCATAATGGGAATGTCCCAATTCCAGGCCCAGTTTGGGGGACTCAGGAAGTGGTTGTCTGCAGGCTCTAAACTCTGTTTGGACAGCTGCTCCCCACCCCCATGAGAGCTGGAAGCTGATAGGCTGGATACCTCAGGATATTGTTGGTACCTGTCCTTTCTGGGGCCTATTGGCCTGACTATGAAAATGGCCCATTGGGTCCCTTTTCTTGCATGAGAACATAGCCATTTGGAACCCCTTAAGGTAAGGCTCTGTCTGCAAACAGACATGATTACTATTTCCATCACCTTAATAATCCTTTAATCACACATTTGCAGCAGGGGAGCCTGGGCAGGGTGAGTCCATTTATATAAACAACAGGAAAAATGGGACTGTGTGCGATATGCCAACCATGCTTCATGGAAATGTAAGAATCGCTAGTCTTTCGTGAATATAAGAAATGAATCATTCAGTTATTTATCCCAAAAGGGCACACATCCAAGCTCCTGGGATCTGGACTCACATTCTAAAGACTGACAGAGACATATCACCCCTCCAGGGGCAGTGGGATGCTGGCATGTGTTCTCAGCAATGTCAGTGGACTGAGCAGCATTGAAGGACATGATCTCTAGGCAGCTGAGAGTCAAGGCATCTTCCATGTTCCAGGACCTTGGTATTGAAAGTAATAATTAATTAATTAATTAATTAATTTTTATTATTATAAAGTTTATTCCAGTTGACAATTTAGGCCATAGGCATGTACATGAAATTTCCATAAAAGGGATGAGTATATGGGGGGTTAGGAGGGGTAGAGATGGGAAGGAGTCATAAGGGAGGGAAGGAAGGTGGTGGGTGGTCCCCAGGGAATACAAAGATGTGAAACACATATATAAAAAAATTAATTAATTAAGAAAAAAAAAGGAATCAGTACAATTTCCATGCTGGGGAGAAGCAGCTCTCCTGCCTGCCTGGCACGATGTGGATGGCTCTCTTTTCCTTTCTCCATTCCCTAATAACCCTGTCCCCCCCCCCTTTTTTTTTTCTTTTTTAAATTTAATTTAAATTTTTTAAATTTGCATATGTATATTTATATTTATATTACATTCGTCCATTATTGTGTACCCCGGGGCTTTCCTACTTCTCTAACATTTGTTAATCATCCTGATCTTTTGTGCTCTTCACCTCCCCCACCTTCTTCCCCCTCCTTCTCTCTCGCTCCATGGTTCAGTCCCATTGGTTGTTTTCATTCTTTCTTATTTGTTTGTTTGTTTGTTTTTTCCTATGTCCATCATATGAGACCATCCTGTATTTCTCTTTTTCTTTTTGACTTATTTCTGCTAATAGAGTCTTTCTAGTTCCATCCTGAAAGTATTAATTTAGAAGTATTTATTAATTATAATCTGAACTATCAAGAATGGTATAAGTCATCTAAGGAGGTTCTAAAACCTGTTGTTTAGGTGGGTTCCTAACAGATAGAGGACTCATTCTCTTGTTTGTCTTCCTTCTTTCCCTTCCTTCTTTCCTTCTTTCCTTCCTTCCTTCCTTCCTTCCTTCCTTCCTTCCTTCCTTCCTTCCTTCCTTCCATCCTTCTTTCCTTCCTTCCTTTCTTCCACCTTACCTCCCTCCTTTCTGTTTTCCTTACTTCCCTTTTATTTTGAGATGGGGAAGGGGATAGGAAACATCCTACTAGGATTTCTTCGTGTGGGATTTCTAACCAGTGGCCCAGGTGTTAGAGGCAGAGAGAGACTGTGGTGATGATGCAGTAACCCTCCACTCACTATAAGAAGGGCATCTTAGTCTAGGGAACATAATTGTCTCTTAATTTAATTTTTTAATTTCCTCTTTTATTGAAATAACATTGCATTATGACATCATAAAAGTTCATGTGTGCCACATTGAAAATCAACATGTGCATACACATCATTAAAATCCCAATGAGAGTATTAACAGGGAAATTCATAGCAACATAGGGCCACACTGATAAACAAGAAAAGCTCCAAATAAACTGCCTAATCTAAGGAAACCTAAGGAAACTGCCTAACCTGAAGGAAAAAGGAAAAAGAAAGCAAACAAAATTGAAATTTAATAGATGGGAGGAAATAATAAAAATTAAAGTGAAAATTAGTGTAGTGAAATTGAGACCAAAAAGGTGATACAAAATGAAACCAAGAACTGATTATTTGAAATGGTAAAATTGATAGACCTGTAGTTAGTCTTACTAAGGAAAAAAAATCCTAATGAAAAGGATTAGAAACAAGAGGCAAAATTACAACAAATACCTCAGAGATACAGAGGATTATAAGAGAACACTTGAACATTTCTATGCACGTAAATTAGGGAACTTAGAAGAAATGGACACATTTTTAGAATCATACAAACTTTGTCCTGTACCCAAACAAAACATATAGCTTGAACAAACCAATTATGTGCACAGAAATAGAAATAGTAATCAAATGTCTCTCTCAGAACAAAAGCCCAGGACCAGATGACTTCACCAGTTAAGTGTACCAAACACTCAAAGACGATCTAATACCCATCCTTTTTAAACTCTTCAAAAAAAATGGGAGAATGAGGGAATGCTCCCAAATATATATGAAATCATCACAGAGGAAAGAAAATTAAGAAAGCAATTCCATTCACAATCATACCAAAAGGGATGAAATACCCAGTAGTAAACTCAACAAAGGAGGTGAAGGAACTGAAACTGAAAACTATAAGTATTAAAGTAAGTAAGACACAAAGAAATGAAAAAAATGTCCAGGTTCATGGATAAGGAGAATAAACATTATCAAAATACTCATATTGTTTTAAGGTATTTACAGATTCAACACAAAGTCCAAAATCCCAACAATAGAAATAAAACAAATAATTCTAAAATTTTTATAAAACAACAAAAATCCCAAATAATGAAAGCAATTCTGAAAAGAAAAGGGGAAAAATGGAGGGATTATACTCTCCAATTTCAAACTAAAGAGTATACTAAAACAGGATGGCAACAGGACACAAACAGAAACACAGACCAAGAATAGTGAGCCCAGAACAACCCCTCACATATATAGACAATTAATCTATGATGAAGGAGCTAGAACCAGAAAATGGAGAAAGAGAAGTCTCTTCAACAAATGGTGCCAGGAAACAAACTTGGGAAGGGTGGGGGTGGGGAGGTAGGGGGAGAGATAATCATTATTTAATTTCATACAACAAAATTAACTCAAAATGGATTGAAGACTTGAATGTAAGGCTTGAAACCATGAAATATATAGGAGAAACATAGACACAGTACTATTCATCAAGCTTAGAAATGTATTTGGGGACTCAAGTTCAATAGTAAGGGCAACAAAACCTAAAATAAACAAATGGGAATACATCAGACTAAAAAGTTTTTGTAAGGTGAAGAAAACTACCACAAAATGAGAAAGGTAACATAAAGACATAATGACTGAGAGAAGAGATTTGCACATCATGTGTCTGCAAAGGGTTGATTTCTAAAATATACATAAAGACTGTATACTACTCAATGACAAAAACCCAATCAAAAATGGGTAAAAGATTTAAATAGACACACTTCTACTAAGTGTCTACAGCTGATCCACTGACACATTTTTTAAAAGGTTAATATTACTCGTGATAAGAAAAGGCAAATCAAAATCACAATGAGAGATCACCACACACCTGTGGCAATGGTCTGTATCAAAAAGGTGGGAAACAACAGGCGATAGCTGGGATGTGAAGAAAAAGGAACATTCATTATCAGTATGACTGTGAATTGGTGCGTTCTCTATGGAGAATAATACGGTGATTCCTTAGAAAACTAAAAATGGAAATGCCATATGACCCAGCAATACTGTTTCTAGGTATTTACCTGAAGAATATGAAAACACTAACACAAAAAGATTTACACCCCCCAAAGTTCATAATATCATTATTCACAATAACCAACACATGGAGTCGACCTAAATGCCCATCAGCGGTTGAGTAGATAAAGAAATTGTCATCTATCTACACAATAGGCTACTGTTCAGCTATTAATAATAAGACAAAACTGTGCTTTCTGCAACATATGGGTAGAAGTTGAGATAATTATGCCAAATGAAGTAAGTTAGAAAATGAAAAACAATTACATAATAGTTTCACTCATTTGTGACATATAAATAGCCAAAGAAAACAAACTGACAAAACACAACAAAAAACAACTCTAAATCTGTAAAACTGTGTGTAGGCTGAGAAGGAAGGGTGGGGGCAGGGTATGAGAGGATGGAGTGGGTTGGCTGGCAGTGTTGGGGCTCAGGAACTTGGGTGATGGGTAGGTGATGCATATGCCCATGTTGAGATATGAAGTTGTGCTACTGCAATTATATAGTTACATAATGGCATGATAATCGATACATTTGGGAAAAACAATGAAAAATGAAAATCCTCTTGCTGGTTCTATCTACAAAAATGTTCACCAAATACAACTCTCTACTTTACCACACTGTTAATCCCTTTGTTCCTTACTATGCTCACCCTCACTTCCCCCGTTCTTCCTGGCAATCACTCAATGGTCTTACAGCCTAAAAAAGTCATATTTGTTTTATTTGGATCATCTATTTGCTCACCCAGATGAGTGAATGCCTACAACTTTTGTCTTTCTTACTTTTTAATAATCCCTCAGTAGAATAATTCCTCCACAAAATAATTCCTCATAGAGGTCATCTTTCCCTACAAAGGATCAGTTTGTTTGTATACCTGACTCTCTTTCCTGATTTGAGTGGAGCATTAGCTTTGTTACCGCTGCATGAAAGACCACCCCAACCACAGTGGTGTACAATGGTTGGTCTTTATTTGGTTCATTAGCGTGTGAGTCACCTGTGGTCAGCTGACCTTGGCCAGATTTGGCTGGACAGATGGATCAACTCTCACCATGCCTCTTTCATCTTTCCAGGTTCAGTGGAGATGGCAGAGGTCTCCCTGAAGAGGAGCAGATGCATGCAATGTCTCTAAAGACCTAGGCTTAGAACTGCCATAATGTCTTATGGTCATAGACAAAGGTAAGGGTTTCTCCACTCCTTTATAGGAAGAACTACAAAGTCACAGAATGAAGGATATGGCTAGAAAAGGATGATGAATTGGGGCTAATGACACAGCCTGAGTGTGTCAGCTAGAATTGTGGGGCTCCCTTGAAACTCCCCACCCCAAAACTGCTCAGAGATGAGGTGATGAGGAAGGGATAAGTTGATGGTGGACCTCCTCCGGGAGGATCAGACAGTCCAGAATAACTCACCTCTTGACTCCCTCTTCCCCTGGGTAGAATAGAAAGACAAAGTTCTCGCTGAGTCAAATGATCTCTTCAGTGTTGTTAACGGTTAGGAGCTTCTGAATTGTGATTTTCAAGTCTGAAATTTTTCTGGGGAAAATAAAAGCAGTCAAAGGAACAGGGAGTGGAAACGTAACCATCACAACTTCCGGTATTTTGCCAGGTATGATCTTGAAATGGGAAATGTGAAGGGAGAGATGAACAGCACCTTATATAGCCTCAAGATCTTGGAGTCAAGATCTTGTCAAGGATCCCAACAATGATTTCACAGAATCTTGATAAGAGAGTGGCCTTGCCAGGACCCTGGATTCTTCAAGTCAACAGGTTCAAAACTCAGATGGTTGTTTCCACCAGCCAGAGTGGCTGTGAATTCGGCGCCACTATAGCTAAAGCAGCTCTTACGCTTCTCCAAATATCTGTGCATAAACTTTTCCTTCTTAGTCCTGCAGCCCTCCCCATGCCCTAAATTAAATAACCTCTCTTGTTTTCCTCTTTGCCATAAAGCAAATTATCTCACGAGGTCTTGTTTATGAGAGGTTACCAAAAGAAAACTAAATTGGGATTTTATTCAGCTGCTGATGACTCTTCCCTATTACCCGAGCTCATTTTCAGTGGCATTTCAACACTTGGATAATGAATTACTTCTACCATTTCTGGCACAAAGAAAAAAGATAGTTTAAATTAATATTCAGCAAGGGATACTATTGGTGCAGGCAACTTCTCCCACTGTGTTAGCATCAATGTCTTGTCTCGTTAAATGCCAATAAACAAGTGTAACACTCTAACAAGCCACAAATTGGCTTATTGACACCTCTGTCAGCTGTTGTCTGTGTCCCAAATCTCCTATTTTATAGACACACTGCCATAGTGCAAAAGGGGGGGGGCTCTCAGGCCATATCAGAGCGAGAGAAACTTTTAGCATCTGGGTTCTCTAGCTTCTCACTTTCGCTGTGTCTGAATTTTGTCTAATAATAGCTTGTATTCCTTTGGGGTTTCCACCCTCTGCGGTTTGTTTTGGGCTTCATTCATGTGTTTGTGGCTTCTCTGTGGAGGTGGCCAGGACCATTCTTCATGCCAGATACCCTAGTTTGCTTAAGAAATGGCCCCAGTGGAAGTCACCCTGCATGATCCACATCACACCAGCAACACGGACCACCGAGGGGGAAACTACTGGTCGCCCTTTAACCCACTTTGTGTACTGCTGGGATATAAGGACATCTTGAGGCTACAAGAAAGTAGGTGATGTCCTTTACAGAACCATGGACCATCTGCCTGCCAGGCCAAGGGGTGACGAAGCAGCCAGTTGCCACTCTTTTTACTGCAGGGCAAAGCAAGAGAGACAGACCTGGGCCCACAGCAAGAGAACCTTAGTGGGGAGATCAGGAAAAGTATTTGGAAGCAAAACTGGCTCTGGCTAGACTGGCCAGACGCCACTGTGTGGCACATGTTCAAGGGCATCGGGCCTCTCCTGCCTGTCCTCACCTTGAGATCTCAGGAACGGTGTAGACAGCCACCTGCTCGTCTTGAGACCTCAGGAACCATGTAGACAGAAACCTACTCATCTTTAGCTCTCAGGAACAGTGTAGACAACCATCTACTCGCTGTGAGATCTCAAGAACAGTGTAGACAGCAGCCTACTTGCCCTGAGCTCTTAGGAACTGTATACACAGCAGCCTACTCACCTGGGACAAGCTCAGGTGACCCCGGAGGCAGAGACACGGATGCAGTGACTCATTCTTTAGGTGTGAGGGCTCCCTAATGTTTCTAGTCTTCCAGAACAAGCACTGCATTTCAAGTTCACATTGCCATGATTCCTGTGGGAAAGCTCTTCTCCGTGTAGCTCCTCCACGCACCTAGCGGTGTTATCAGCGATAGGTTGAATCAACAGCAAATGAGACAGAAGAGGAAAATAGGGTGCTAACCCCCCTGGGGGTGGCTTTCCCGCTTCTGTCCAAGCCTGTCCCCCAGGCAGCTGGGCTGGGAGGTGCTTCACTCTTGAGCTCTGCAGCTGCAGGAGACAGGACTTGTGTTCAGTGATGTGACTGTGGTGTCCACATATCAGGTACTGAATGTGGAGGAGGTTCGAGGGGGTTGGGGCAGGTTGGTTGATCCTTTCAAGGTAACCTTGCTCGTGGCTTTCTTTGCAGGTGTCTTTGCAGGTTCTTCCTCAGTGTTGGAGGGTTGTGGGGCCACCTCTCTTTTCCAATCTGCCCTCATTCCCTGGATGATGTCTTCTAGTCTTCTGGCTCTAAGCCCCTGACAAGTCCTACAGCATCTTCATCTCCTTCCAGACCTCTTTTTTCTTTTTTGAGACTAGGTCTCACTATGTTGCCCAGAGTAGTCCTGATCCCATGGACTCAAGCGATCCCCAGCCTCAGACTCCCAGGTAGCTGGGATTACAGGTGCTCACCGCTGCGCCCAGCTGCTTTTTCAAGACCAGGTCTTGCTATGTTGCCCGGGTTAGTCTCGAACCTGAGAACTCAAAGGACCCCAGGCCCCTTGCCTCCTAGTGCTTGGATTACAGGCGCATGCCACCATGCCTGGCTGTCCTCCCAGACCTCTTTCCTGAAACCCCTTCTCTCATCTCCACAGGACATTTAGCAGTGACCTCGCACATGACCATCCCTAAAGTCCTACTTCCCCTTCTAAACCTGCTTGCAAAGTGGTGACTCCATTTTGCCAAATATTCAAGCCAAAACCCAGTGTCCTCTGCTTCCTCTTTCTCTCAGATTCCACCTCCAATCTATCACCACGTACCGTTGGCTGTGCTTTAAGATATACCGAGAATCTGGTGCTAGCCTCTCCTGGGCCCACACTGCACCAAGCCCCGGGTCACTTCTCAGCGTAACCCTTCTGAGATGTGCCCTGGATCATGGCACTCCCGGCTCCAAATCCCCACTTGGGGAAAAGCTCCACATCCTCAAACCTCCAAAACCCAAAGCCTCTCAGATCTCCACTGCCTCTCTAGCCACATGCCTTTGCCTGCTCACTTCTTTTTCTTTTTTTGAGACTAGATCTCGTGATGTTGCCCAGGGTAGTTCCAATCCCATGGACTCAAGCAATCCCCAGCCTCAGCCTCCCAGGTAGCTGGAATTATAGGCATCCGCCACTGCTCCTGGCTGCTTTTTCGAGAACCAGGTCTCGCCATGTTGCCCAGGATAGTCTCGAACCCGCTAACTCAAGCGATTCCCTGGCCTCTTGCCTCCCAGCGCTTGTATTACAGGCATGCGCCACCATGCCCAGCTTTGCCTGCTCACTTTGTGGCAGCCTGTGCTCAGTGCCTTCCCCAGAGTCACCTGAGCACACACCTTCCTCTAGGGTTCTGTAGTCGCTGTTCCCTCTGCAAGGAACACTTTCCACCTAGCTGTGAAAGGACCCCCCCCCCACAGCTCTTTTTGGACTATTCTCCAAGCCTGGCTGGTTCCTCTAAAAATGTGTGTCTCACCAGGTGTGGTGTGGCGCGCCTATAATTCAAGCGCTGGGAGGTGAGAGGCCTGGGATCACTTGAGTTCGGGGGTTCGAGACTACCGCAGGCAACATAGCAAGACCTAGTTCCCCCCCAAAATAAAATAAAATACAAATTAAAAAAATAAAATAAAAATGTGTCTCTCCCCAAAGCTAATACTTCCTATGCCCATATTCTCCCCCCCCCATATCTGTCACCATCACATTTGATATATATTTGCCTGTCTTCACCACTAGACTATAATTCCATTAAAGCAGATTTTTTTTGGGGGGGTCTGTTTGTTCATGGTTACATTTCAATATATAACACGAATGTGATAGCTGTGAATGAGTGAATGACTAGATGAATAAGTGCTGTTATCTTGCTAAAGCTCAGCCGAAACCCCAGGTAAACTTGGGGATATAATAGGTCCCCATCTCTTCTCCTCTCAGCTGTTTTGAAGTGCAGAATATTCTCTCTTCACCTAATATCAATTGTTTCTTGAGGGGTAAACTTAAATATTACCTCTTCAGCCTGGGGAACTCAATTAGATGCCACACAAAATACTTCTGTAGTTCTGGTTATTTCTTTTTGCAGCACTTTGCATACTCGGAATCTTAAATTATTCATAGCTGTGGATGAATGGGTTTTCTGCATTAGCCTGTGTGTATTGTGGGGCAGAATCTGACTGCTCAGCCCACAACTAGGTCCTTGCATTCAGCGCATGGCACAGTCCTTTCATGTGCTCTGTGACAAATGACAGTTGAGAAAATTTGGGAATAAAAATGTGCAATTAAGGTATGAAGACATGCGAGGCTTCTCCAGGCTGTCCAGGGTGAGCCCTCACAAACACTTATTGGATATATAAATAAGAGAACTGTCTACACAGGAGGGGCAAGGCTGGCTCACCTGAGCTGGGAAAAGCAGGCCGGTGGGTGTTTGATCCCTTCCTGCTGCTGATTTGGCCAGTCATCATCAGGTTATAGATTCAGGCTCCTAAATCCTAACTCAAGAGACATTTATTTTTTTATTTAAATAATATATAGTGATCCCTGGGCCCTGGGGGTCACCCAACACCTCCCCTCCCAGGCCACTTCAGCTGGTTCCCCCTCCCCCCCAAGTTGTGTGCTTTCATTTGGTTGTCCATATATTAGTGACACTATTTGGTTTCTGTCTTTTTCCTACTGACTTGTTTCTGCCAATATGATTTCTTCTAGGTACATCCATGTTACCAAAAAATCATCTAATTTGTTATTTTTAATTGATGTGTAATATTCCATCGTGTATATCTACCACATCTTTGTCATCTATTCATCTGTTTTGGGACATTTGTGTTGTTTCCAAGTCCTTGCAATTATAAATAGTGCTGCAGTAAACATCCGAGCACAGGTGTCCCTTTGTACCCACACTGAGGTCTCCTTTGGGTAGATTCCCAGAAGAGCGATTGCTGGGCCAAATGGTAGTTCCATTTTCATTAGTCTGAGGGTCCTCCACACTGCTTTTCATAGTGTCTGGACCAGTTTACATCCCCACCAGCAGTATTAAAAGTGTTCCTTTTTCTCCACATCCCCGCCAGCACTTGTTGCCTGTTTTTTTGATGGGACCATTCTTGCTGGTGTGAGGTGGTATCTGATTATGATTTTGATTTGCATTTCCCTAATTGCTTGTGATGTTGAGCAGTTTTTCATGTCCTTGTTGGCCATTTGGATTTCCTCTTTAGAGAAGAGTCTTTTTAGATCTTCTCCCCATTTTTTAACTGGGATTGCTTTGTTTTTGTTAATTTGTGTGAGTTCTTTGTGTATCTTTGTTATCAGACCCTTATCACTTGTATAGAGGGCAGAATTTTTTCCCACTTCATTAGCATTCTTTTTTGCTTTTTCTGTTGTCTCTTTCGCTGAACAGAAGCTTTTTAGTTTGATGTAGTCCCAGCTGTTTATGTTTTCCTTCATTTTTTGGCCAGCTATAGATGTAGGAGAGCCTCTTCAATAAATGGTGTTGGGAAAACTGGGCCAAGACATACAAAAAAATGAACCAAGATACCTCCCTTATACCATGTACAAAAACTAACTCAAAATGTATAAAAAACTTGGATAAAAGACCTGAAACCATAAAATACATAGAGGAAAACCCTTCATGAGTTACAATTCAAAAGACCTTTATTTGACTGCAATCAGTATCTGTGGCCTGCATTAAAGGAATGCCTTGTTTAAGACCTTGACCTTGGGTTTCACAAAGTCAGGCAGCCTATTAAAGGTATTAACTGAGAGGGAAATGAAAGTATTTTCTACTTGATTGAAAAGCCATACAAATCTAGAGCCAGAGGAGACCATTAAACCCTGTCCTCAATTTCACAGAAAACGGAGACTCTAAAAAGCCGCAATGGCTTTTTTTCTCAAAACAGAACTCCTTAAAAAAAATTAAACAGTAAAAAAACAAAACAAACTAAACTGTAATATTAAGAAATGAAATTGCCTTGTAAAAAGTAAACTTTAAAAATACCATCTAAGTCATCATGAAAATGCAAATCACAACCACAATGAGGTAGCACCTCACCTGTAAAAATGGCTATGATCAAAATTTAGACATGAAACAAGTGTTGGTGAAGTTGTACACTGTTGCTGGGAATGTGTATTTGTACAGTGACTCTGGAAAACTGCATGGAGGTTATTCAGAAAATTAACAACAAAAATATGATATGATATGATATGATGCAATTCCGCATCACAAGCCCTAGCTAACTAGAGAAATGCATGTTCTCTCTTTTTTTTGTGTGTGTGTGTGTGTGTGTTTTTGAGACTAGGTCTCGCTGTTTTGCCTGGGGAACCACAGGCTCACATTGCCCAGGATACCATGGACTCAAGCGATCCCCAGTCTCAGCTTCCCAGTAGCTGGGATTACAGGTGCATGCCACCACACCCAACTATTTTTTGGAACTAGGTTACACTCACTATGTTGCCCTGGGCAGGTCTTGAACCTGTGGACTCAGGCAATTCCTGGTCCCTGCCTCAATCTATAGGCTGCAATTAAAGGCAGTGTGCCCAGCTAATCTAACTTGATTTCTTTCCCTTAGGCTTGAGTAAATATTTCCTTCAGCTCACCCTGATTCCTTATTCCCAGCTTCACAATGCTAAGCCAGATCCAAGGTTAACAATTACATTTATTTTCTGACTTTAGGATATTTGGAGGCCTAGACAGATGAGTCCTGCCCTGGGCTCTTGAAGCACATGGTTATCATATTCTCTATTCTGTCTCTCTCCCTCCTCCTGGTTCTCATGCTCTCTCTTTCTCTCTCTCCTCCTTCTCTCCCCTCTCAGGATACCTTTCTTTTTTTTAAACTAGGTATCACTATTTTACCCAGGGAATCTCAGACCCACGTTGCCTGGGGTTCCACGGACTCAAGCAATCCCCAGCCTCAGCCTCCCAGGTAGCTGGGATTACAGGCACGCACTACCACGCCCAACTATTTTTTGGGACTAGGTCTCACTGTGTTGCCCCAGGCAGGACTTGAACCAGGATTCCCAGGCCCCATCTCAACTCCATAAGCTGTCACTTACAGGCACACGCCACCATGCCCAGATATTTTTTTGAGATTAGGTCTCGTTATGTTGCCCCAGGTGGGTCTCGAACTCTCGACTCAAGCGATTCTTAATCTTGGCCTCCCTTCCTAGGCTAGGATTAAAGGCATGTGCCACTGGGCCTGGCCCACAGGATACTTTTGCCCTGCTGAGAACCTGTGACTCTTTTTCTCCAAAGTCTCACCTGCTCCATGTTGTCCTGGGTACCACAGACTCAAGTGATCGCCAGCCTCAGCTTACCAGATAGCTGGGATTACAGGCACACACCACCACGCCCAGCTATTTTTTGGTAACTAAGTCTCACCATGTTGCCCCGGGCAGGACTTGAACCGTAATCCCCAGTCCCAGCCACGCTTCCATAGGCTAGAGTTTACAGGCACGCGCCACTGTGCCCAGCTTCTACTTCCATTTTGATATGCTTGGCTTGACTTGAACTTTGCTAATAACTTTGATTCAGCATCAGGCCCTGAAGGGAGAAGCCGCTCTGTGAAGGTGGAGGAGCAGCGACCCGAAGGAAGTGCTGAGCCAACGAGCAACCCAAAGAGATCCTCAAGTGCCTACCTCTGAGGTTTGGGGGCGGAGGGCATCTTGAACTGTGTTTAGGACTGTTGGGCCAAAGGGTGACTGGAGTAAGAAAACTGATCATTTGTGGCCTTAAAATAATCTTTTCATTTCATTCAAATCTTGGTTTACTTTCCTTGTTAATATTTTTCTTGGTTAATTTTCCTTGATAATAAAACCCTGTTGTTAAACTGCAATTTGAGTGGCAACTACTAGGCGCGGGTGAAACGGACCTTGGGGCTTCGTGGGTTGGCGGGCTCTTGCCCTCCTTTCCTGTTGGAGACCCGATTTCAGAATCAGTACTCAATGGTACTTCCTTGTGTATCTCAAACTTGGTTTAGATGCCAACAAAATGGACTTATAGCTATGACAGAGTAGGGTACAAAGAAGTGCCAAGCTCTGTTAGCCTGGTGGCAGTTACAATGGGAATCATCACAAAGACCTGGTGAGTTGACAGCTGGTTCCATGATGGTGATGCCATACCTAACCATCCCAGTGCCAGTTCTTGGTTCAGCCCACTGAAGTTGCTTCTTCACTACCTCCTACCTTGCTTCTACCCTCCAAAACCTGTTCTCAGCACAGCTACCAAGGTGATCTCTTGAAGACAGAAACAGTGTCCAGTTACTTCTCAGCCCCAAGCCTGCAAGAGTTCCTCATACTCAGACAGAAAGCTGAAGTCTTTACCCTTTTAGACCCCAGCATGAAGGACCCTCCCCATGCTGATTCTCTGATTTCCTTTTCTGTAGTTGGTTTCTCTCAGCCTTACCCTCTGTGCTCCCTCCAGACAAGCCCCCTGGCTATTTTTCAGACACCCACATACTCGTATCGCTTGAAGACCTTTCTTCCACGGGCTGGTCTACTGAATAAGTGTCCTTCACTCAGTCACCTTTGTTCAGACCAGGCTTTCTTGGTGCGAACTGACATCCATGGATATCCTATGTGGCATACCAGCCACCCTCTCCCCACCCCTTGTGTAGTAGGGTCTCACTTAATGTCATCATTGATAGGTTCTTGGAACCTGTGAATTTAAGGGAAATGATACACAAGCAAACCAGATTCCAGAATGACCTTGTTTCTTCCAAGGGGGGTGAGAATGTATTTTTTTCCACATCAACATTATAAGAAACAATGCACTGAAGGAAAATAAATTATTGGAGGACCTGCTGTCTCTCAATACCCTCAACCTGCTCCATTTTGTCTTGGTTCCAGTGCACATGTCACCTTCTGATATTCCAAATCACTTTGCACATTCGTGATGTTTACTGCTCATTCTAAGCCTTCCCAGCTGGGGTGTTAGCTCTGTGGGCAGGCATCTATTTTGTTCTCATGCACCTAGAACAGCACCTGGCACAGAGCATGCCTGTGCCAACAAATACCTGTTGTAGGGACTTGTTCAGTGGCTACAGTACTAATAGTAAACACCCCCTTTTGAGGACTTTGTTCTAAACTCTGTAGCTATAATTCACTTATAGACAGTAAGTGCTGACTGTTTTAATCTCCTCTAAACTGTGAAATGCTACTTTCTGGCTTTGCAAGTCATTTTTCACCAGATAAAACTTGTCCTGGACAAAGTGAGAGGGTTTGGGACTTCAGCAGAAGAGGAAGAAGGTGTGTGTTCTTGGAAGCTTATTCTGTAGATCAATTTCATATTCTAAAAACTAAAGAAATTAAGCTTAAAAATATCTTACTCTATTACTTGAGTTGGAATGAGAGAAATTAACAAATGGAATGAGGAAAAAGAATTATAGGTGGCTTGTATGAAAAAGAGGCCCGGAAATACAGCACTCATACCATAGGTAAATAGAAGCACAAAGGTCAAGTGGATTGCCAAGATCCAACTGATATTTTTATGTGATGCTCAGAGTTAAAAGCACAGCTATGTGAACACTAGAATATGACTTTTAAAGGTACACATGTAACCTGAGCTCCCTGGGGTCCAAGTGCACTCTTATTCACAGCAAGAGTGTTACCATGTAGACAGAGGGGTACCCTGGAACCCCAAAATTTGCATGCTCTACAGGGGCTCTGCCATCTGCTGTATAAAAACAGAGCATTCTCTTAGTGTGAAGGGCCTGTAATAGGATTAGAGTTCAGAGAGAGAAGAAAGGGTAATCGTTTTCCAGTAATACACCCAAAGTTACCCATGCCCTCATGGGTAAATGCCCAGCCATCATAGGGCCAGTGAGGCCATAACACTTATCTCAAGTTTCAGATAACTTCTGGATGGGGATCATAGGAAAGGTATACATGGGCCAGACAAGTCTGAGATGAAAGGAGCAAAATCAAATTACAAGATTCAGCTGCTGTTGTCAGCCTCCATCATGTCTCCCACTGAGTGTCCCTCCCAGCTGTCTCTGCACGTCTCTCATCCACGTGTCTCCTTCTTCTATGTGTCTCCAAGTCTTCCCTCCAAGTGTTTTTCTCCAAACCTCCTCTAGCTCACAGCTCAGCTCCATCTTTCAGTGGATGAGGCAGGGAACATGAGACCTCCCCCCCTGTTTTTCTAATTTATTTTCTAAAAATTATTTAATTTTTTTTACTAATTTTTATTGATTGCACAAATATATGTGTGCATATATATGCACATATATATATATATATATATACATATATTACATCATTGTCTACCTCAAGGTTCTCCCATCACCTTATCTCCGGAGAACTGTCTTAATCTTTTGTGCCCTCCCCCATTTTCATTCTCCTCCCCCTCTCTTGCTCTATGCTTCAGTTCTGCTGCCAGTTTTAAGCTTTTCTTGTTCATTTGTCTGTCTGTCTGTTTATTTGCCCTATATCCTCATATAAGTGAGACCATCCCATATTTCTCTTTTTCTTTCTGGCTTTTTTCTGCTAACATGATTCCTTCTAGCTCCATCATGTTCCTGCAAATGACTTAAGTTTGTCTTCTTTGATTGATGCATAATATTCCATTGTGTACATAGACCACACTTTTTTCAGCCGTTCATCAGTTTTGGGGTATTTGGGTTGTTTCCTTATCTTGGAAATTGTAAACAGTGCTGCAATAAACATGCAAGTACAGGTGTCCTTTTTTAATTCGTGTTTTTGTGTCCTTTGGGTAGATTCCCAGTAGTGGAGTTACTGGGTCGAATGGTAGTTCCACTTTCAGCTATTTGAAGGTCCTCCATGCAGCTGTCCATAGTGGCTGTGATATTGGGTGACAAAAAAGGTAAAACGGGGTGCATAACCAAACCTAAAAAGGGGAGCAGCTGGCCTTTTAAAGCCAGCCACACACCAGGTTCTTCCCACCTGGCGCATGCGGTAGCAAGACCACATAAACTTTAAGAGGGAGGCAAAACCAAATTTATTTATTAAAAGACAAATTAGACAAGAGTCACTGAGGGGCACAAGGGAACCCCTTTGGTAATCTTACCACACAGTCCAGTCTTTAGTCCAAAGAGCACATGGCTGCAGCAGCCATGTGCATCCACAAAATGGTGGCTGCCCCCACCTTAAGATGGATAAAGGAGTTAAGATGGCACCACCACTCCTTCTTCAAAGACACAGCTCCACTCACTCCAAGCCAGAAGAAGTCAAGATGGCATTGTCACAAGACGGCGACGTCAATCCTTCTCCAAAAGCAGGAGTTTCCAATCCAATGAGGAAAACTAGGATGGCGTTGTCAATTCTGCTCCAAAAGACACAACTCCAGCATTCTTTCAGCTCCAACTCCAAAGTGACCCAGCATCAGCAAAACTTCCTCGAAACAGCAATGCAGCAAGAACTTCAGACATCACACATTAAAAATAGCAACACAGCAAATTCTCTTCAGTTTTCCAGAAGACTTCCAAGCTTTGTAGTTTCAAAGTTAAACCAAGTTCTCAAGTACCAAATTTCCAAGTCAGCCTGTACAAGTTACAAGTTTCTCCAACATGTTTCCCGGGCTCATCGGCTCAGGGAAGGGCCCTGCTGTGGCACATGGTTGGGGCAGCTCTGAGGCCTTCCAGCCTCCCCGCAACTTTGCTTTGCATACCTTCCTTCAAGGTTCTGTGTCTTTTTTCTCCTTCCCATGTGTTTTCCTCCATCACCTCCCTAATCCCTTAACTGCCCTTCTCCAAGACTTTACTCACCAGGACACAATGGCTGCCATTCCAGTGCAGATGCTTTCTGCATTGAATTTCACCACAGCCCCCTAACAGCTGGACCAGTTTGCACTCCCACCAGCAGTGTCAGAGTGCTCCTTTTTCTCCACATAAGGAAAAAATAACAAAACTGACTAGAGAAAGGAAACAGATAACATACAAAAGAAAACTTGTCAGACTGATCTCAGACTTCTCAAAAGAGACACTTCAGGGATCTCTCCTTTTTATGGATCTCCCCTCTTTCTGTAACAATGGCTAGATTTCTTAGGCTCACATCTCCACTGACTCTCCTGAGACCTTGACCTCCTTGGAGTCCCTACTCCCTGGTCTTGCTGGAGACTGAGTTTATTGGCCTCTTTTCTTGAGTGCACTGGGGTGGAGAGCATCCTGACATACTCATGGGAACTGTGGTCCCCTGAGATGCTGTTTCCAGATCTGCACTGTCCAGAAGGTGACTGCTGGACACTTGAAATGCAGCTAATTGCAAGCAAGATATGCTGGAGTATAAAACACACACTGGATCTCAAGGACTTGAAACAAAATATGTAAACTATCTCAGTAATAGCTTCTACGTGTTGATTACACGTTGAAATGATCATTTAAGTTACTGAATTAAATTAACTAGAAATTAACTTACTTGGGGTTTGTTCTTTATCCTTTTTTTTAATGTGACTGCTAGAAAACTTGAAGCTGCACCTGTGGTTCAACCAGTGGCTGCAAATTATTTCTTCCTGACCATGCAGCTAAGGAGTTTCCTTCTCTTCTGGCCTC
Source organism: Uropsilus gracilis (assembly GCA_004024945.1). Lineage (NCBI taxonomy): Eukaryota > Metazoa > Chordata > Mammalia > Eulipotyphla > Talpidae > Uropsilus > Uropsilus gracilis. The sequence goes on along the minus strand of PVHY01009233.1, from coordinate 9,673 downwards.
TACTAAGTCAATGCATGTACCTGTGGTCACACCCATTCCATGCTGTTGAATGCAAGTGTCACTTCTGCAGGAAGTACCTCTGCTTCTCCAACAGGAGCTGTACCATAGACCAGACAGGGTTCCCTATCCCTGCATCTACCCCCACGCAATCACAACCACCAGCCTGAGTCCTCCAGGTCTTAAAGGACCTGGTGTGTCCCTTCCTTTTCTGTAACCCTATTGAAAGAAGCCCCAGGTAGAGATAGCAGCTTGTGGTCTGGTATGGCAGCGAGTATTGAGCACTGAAAGCCTTTCTTTCTTTTCTTCACTTCCACCTCTGCAGGATACCTTAGGGGTGGACCAGGCTCAGATTTTCACTTTGTTTTGCTTCCCATACATCAATTGCTTTTTCTTTTGTTTTGCGCCCTTAAAGTCAAATGTCTTGTGGTATAATTTACATGTAGTACATGGATCCATTTTGAGTATACAAGTTTGGTGAGTCTTGACAAATGACATCATCCTAGTCTTGACAGAGAACTTTCTATCACTCCAGAAATTTCCCTTGTGCTGGGGAAAGATCCGAGTGACAGTTAAAATTCTATACTCATGAACTGAGAGGGGTGGGGGTGGGGGAAAATCTACATTAGTGAATTTCCCTTCTTATAAGTTGTCCACCTATAAGGCCCAGCTGTCTCATCCCCTAGGATGGTCTTGCCAGGAGATTCCTTGATTCTCATTGGTTCCAGATAGATGACTTCACAGCTCTCCAGCACAAACCTCTGCATGCAGAGATGTGTCTTGTTTGCCTTGGTTGATTGTATAAAGTAACTTCAATACATCGATAAAATGAAGACAGCTTTGAGAGAAGCTGTTATTTTCTTTAGCAGCACTAATAAATGGCAAAGCAACAGCTGGCAGACTTAGGGGAGAGTGGCACTAAGTCAGAGCCTGCATGGATGGGACCCCATTGTAAGCATCTTCAATCCTCGCCCACACCCCTTTTTTACTTCAGCCTCCCTGGATTTTTTTCTGGTTTTCCAACCACATCAAGATCCTAGCTTTCCTAGGTCTCTGTGCAAGCCACGCCCACTGGCTGGAAAACCTGGGACCCTCATTTGCCTATCTTTTTATCTATGAAAGCTGAAAGGCCTCACCTCAGACAACTCAGTCTAAGAGTTTTCTCACCCGCTATTCATTTTCTTGATAACATCTCCCCTAAGTTATTATACATTAATTTACTTGTTTGTGGTTTGCACTTACTGTTTTCTTAATGTTTAATTTTTTTAAATGTCTAACATCGATCCTCCCACATTATACTGTGAATTTCATGAAAGTGGAAACTCTTTTGTATTATATTGTGCCATTGGTCTACAATTCTCCCTGTTTTCCTCGACTTGCCATGGCTTAACCGTGAGCCGTGTACTCAGCCAACCTAAAGCCAACCCAAAGCGCTAAGAAAGGTTTTCCCAGTCAACCTGTGACTCTGTGAACAAGAAAAAGAGTGTTTATTGTTAATAAACACTGATTTCGGGGGTAGTTTCTCTTTTTTTTAAGGTTGAAAAAATTACTTTATGAAGCTTTAAGAAGCACTGAGTATAAATAAACTTCAATTCAGTTAGATACAATTTAATAATAATTCCAAAATAAGAGTTATTGAAGGTAAATAAGAACATGAAATGTCCTAACACTTGATTTTAATATATTGTGCTAATTTTGTAAACTCACAGGAACCAATATATACAGCTATGGCGATTTGACCCGGTGAGCCTGGTGGGGGTGGGTTCCTAGGCGGCGTGCTTGCAGTGATACTATGTGAAAGGCATTCCTAAATATGCATTGAATTCATGAAAGAAACATTTTCCTTCAGAAAGTCAAAAGGTAGAGGATACCTTAGGGACTTTGGAAGCTCCTACCCCCTCCCCCTCCCCCTCCCCACCTACCACCTTCACCCGCCCCCACCAAATGTGAGGTGATCTAAAACAGAGGAAGACATAAGAAACTGAAGCTTCTATAATACAAATCTCAGTCAGAACTTTGTGGCCACGGGGAGAATTTGCCTTCCATCTCCAAAGTCACGCTGGCATTTCAGGTTTCCTCACCAAAGTCATAGAAAAGAAGGTATTTTTGGAAAATAGGTTATGGACTAGAGAGGAGCCTGGAATCCAGATTCTTTGAAAGCACAGAACCATAAAGCAGAAGTGGATGTTTAATCCAGCAGAGAAGAGCAACGGCCTGCAGTCAGCTCTCTGGGGACAGGAAGGCGACAACTTCCCACGTCTCTTGTCCCAGTGCCCTTCCCACAACTCCTTCTGATGAAGGCTGATGAGGGAAGAGAAGAAGGTGCATGTGTGGGTGACGGGTCAGTTCAAATGAAGATCAGGTTTCAGAAATACCACTTTGTTTCACTCCCAGTATTTCCCTATGGGAAAAGGGGCCATACCAACAGCTGGGCTTGGTGGACTCTTAAATCACCTCTTTGAAACCCAGCAAGTTATTGGGGTCCACGCAGAACCCAGTGGTGTTGACTCAACCCCAGATGGGGTCTGACTTCAGGAAAGCAAGTCTCCTGCCCCTAAAACCCCATTCTGACCATCCCCTCCCCCCTGCTCCCCACCAAATAACATCCCTAGGGGTTCAGGACATTTCATGAATGTGGTCCAGAGACATCATCTCTCTCCAGGGGCTGATTCTCCCTTCTGCAGACAACACGGCACCAGACAGGGATGCCAGGAAGAAGCAAACATCCTCTGTAAAAGGAGACTGTGCTGTCAGCCTCTGCGGCTGGCTTCTTAGCGCCTTGCCAGCCTGTCTGCAGCAACTGGATATGCTTGTTCCCCAGCAACCTTGTCAGATGTTCCCCAGAAAGGCTGTGGCTGAGGGAAGTGGAAAACATAAATATTTTGTCACTTTCCCAGGCTTCTGTAGCACTTGGGATCCCAAGGGGCCCGACAGTGGCTTAGAGTTAAACTTCCTATTTCCATCTCCTCTCTCCTTGTTGACTCTGCCTCCTTCCCCACATTCCTCTTGTCAGAGGTTTGAGGGAAAAACTGCTGAGAGCAAGGACCAGCTTCCAAACCCAATTGCATTGGGTCTTTGCCCAACATTTAGGCATCTTTCTCCAGAGTTCTGTAACCGGAATGTCTCTGCTAAACGCAAGACCAAGAGAGGAACCAGCTCAGGCTGCTGAACTTTGACCTCATGGTCAAAGCTGGAGACCTGGACTAGTAACAGCAGATGGAGTAGCTTGGAAGAGACCAAATCCAGAGTCAGATCTGCCCAGTGGAGAGGGGAAAGAGCTCCAAGGAACAGAACCAAGCTTCATGTCTTGTCAAGTCATTGAATGTTGTTGCTTAAAGGAAGACAGAGTTGGTTTGGGGACATGGGGTCTATATGTCTCAGTTCCTGCATGTCTGCCCATCTCATCTTGGAAGGAGCCGCAGATTGGAAGCCAAACACCTCTGGAAACAGAGTGAGGGCTCCCCAAATGAGAGTGGGTTGGCAACTGCCAATAGAAGGGAAGTGAGGTCCAGGTATCTGCAACCACCTCTGCTCCATGCCCGGTTCCTTGGCTCAGATGGCCTATCCTGGGGCTGTTGGTGCTGATGACACAGGGACAGGGAGCAGGCTGGCGCTGTCTAGGAAAGCCTGATCTGCTCGGGAACTGCTCTTTTCTGTGGTAGTAGCAGAGACTGGGGGGATGACTCAGAGGGACTAGGCCGAGGAGATGTGAACAAGAGTGTTCTGAGTTTCTGGGAGCTCTGCCTACTGGCTGGTCATTTTCCTGGCTGGAGGTAGAATTCTTGGTAGAATTCAAGAGGTGGGGCTCTTGGCACTCCAGAAACTGAAACGGAGCAGACTGGAGGTGGAAAAACACCACAGCTTAATACATTTTGAAGGACAGTGAAAAAAGACCTTGGCCCCAAATCAGATTGTTCCTGATCTAAAATTAAAAGCGACTTAGGCCTTTGCCTTCAAGAAGAGGAGCAGATAATGGTTGTGAGGGTGGGGAGAGCGATTGCTTGGCTTGGTACCTCGTGGCTGGGAGCAGACCTTTCCAGGATTTCTCTCAACAGGACTTATTTACTGTCTTAAAAAAAACAAAAACAAAAACAAAAAAACTTTGCACTTTGCACGAAGATTTGCAAATGCCAGGCACACGGCTTGCCGGGTGCCCAGCCAAACCTCTTGTGGCTAGCGTTGAAATGAGATCATTTCACAGTAAGAAGGAGGTCAGGTTGCAAAGAGGGGAATTCATTTGGCTGCATCAATATGTAGGCTGCAGCAAAACCACAGAATGAAATTGTGTTGCCCTATCATCACAGCCAGCTTTGACCATGGACCTGAACTTCTGAGCTACCTGCTCCCAATGCTGGCAAGTCCCTCCTATTGAGTCTTTCATCTTACCAGTCTCATCGAAGAATGCTATGATTGGGACGCCATTGTGCAAGGCAGGTAGATTATAAGAAGCTTCCAACGGAATCAAATCCACTCTTCTGAATTCAGAATATATACATAGGAAAGGGTCATGCCAGTCTTGCCCAAATTAGTCCCCATTTGCCTTTCCACTATGAAAAGTGAGGGGGGTTTCTTTTTCCAAGCAAGCACTCAGAGGAGGAAACTGTCTACCCTTCCCTCCCGATGTGATTAGTCCGCAGATGTTGGGATCCAACTCTGTGCCCAGGGTAAAATCAAGTGTGCCCAGAAGCAAGGAAAGCACCTAGGATTACTTCCTGACCTTTTGCTTTTGGATCCAGATTGGAGAGACAAGCTGATATGAGGTGATGATTAGAGACCAAGGCAAGAGAGTCCCTGGTGATATGGGGATGGAGCTGAGCAGTGTCCCGGTGGGGCAAGAAGCAGCTGCGCAGGGGAGAGGGCTCTGGGGATGGGCGGGAGGCCCCATGAAGTCTGGAGGGTGGAGTTGTTCCTGCCCCACCTCCATCCGCACTGACTTGTGTTTAGTCTGTGATGCGGTTCTCCCCAGCCTGACATAACATTTCATTCAGCTTTGGGCACACGAGGAGATCTTGCCAAGGCAGAAAAAAATGCCTGGACTCTTGGTTCTCCATAGAACAAAAACAAAGTGAGACTGCCAGCTGTTGCTTCTGCTAAGAGCTTTACAACCCTGACTTTCTCAGCTGTAAAATGGGAACAATAACAGCATCGATTTCCTGTGGCTGCTGTGAAGATTAAACGAGTATTTCATACACATGAGTGAAGTGAATCTCTGATACCCACCCAGAGCTGCCCAACAACACTTCACTACTTTCCTCCCTCTTCATTTCGGAATTCCAAAAACTGAGTGCCATTTTCGGGAGGGAGCTGGGTTGATTGAGATGCCAGGAAGCTGACTGTGGTGGCACGTGCCTGTAATCCAAGCACTGGGAAGCAAGAGGCCTGGGATAGCTTGAGTTCACGGGTTTGAGACTACCCCGGGCAATATAACGAGACCTGGCAACCGGGCACTGTGGTGGGTGCCTGGAATCCCAGCTACCTGGGAGGCTGAGACTGGGGATCACTTCAGTCCGTGGGATCAGGACTACCCTAGGCAACATAGCAAGACCTAGTCTCCAAAAAAAAAAAATGGCGGGGTGGAGGGGGGAAATGATTCTATTCTTTCAGAAATGGACTTTCATGATGTTCGTCATATTTAGAAGTGACAATAAATCAACAGATACATCAAGAGCTTATAGGCCTTATTCACCTGTTGCTGGCCGTCCCAGATCATCTGGCTTCCCTGCTCCTATGGATCCCACCTGGAGGATCAATTTCTGCCCCTTTCTCTGGAGCGGAGAGAGGTACATGACCCTCCTTCCTGTTGTTTATCCCTCTTTGTCAATTCTGGCCTTTTAATGGAAAGGGCACAGAACTAAACCGCCAAGCGTCTTCCCTTCCTTTTGGTGTGTTTGTTTGTTTGGAAGCAAAAACAAAGAGACAAGCTTTGAGCACATTTCAGATCTATAAAAGACAAATTAATTATCCCTGAGCAGGAGCTGACCTTTCGCTGGCCCCAGTTGCAGCACCCGAGTCCCAGCTGCACCTGCTTTGAAGATGACAATATCCACTTGCTAAATACTAATAATTAGTCACCAAAGCAGGATAAAGACTGTAGAGCAAAGTGAACCTGCAATTACTGTACTCATGTGCATCCCATGCGCCCTTGGAGGGCCAATTACCGCCACACATTACCATAATTGGACTGACATGTTAACAGCACTCTCCATTCTTTGAACGTGTCACTGTCCCCCTTCCCTGCCCCTCAAATCCCCAAGCCTGTCGGCTGCCCGCACTGTGCCTTATGGCTAGGGCTGGCTGAAGCTGTCAAAGCTGTTTGTCCTCCGAGGGTGCAGGGGGTTTACCAGATGGCCTGTGTGCAGGCCAACCGCAAGCACAGAGGTCACTGCTGCCCCCCTCCCTCAGCTTCTCCTCCCATCAGCTCTACCTGTACAACTTGTGGAAAGACACGCTATGCAAGACACAATATCAACTAATGGAGAAGTGGCTGGAATCTCAGCACTTCCTGAAGGATATCTGTGCCCCTCAAACTCTGCCCCGAAGTGGCCTGAAACTTGGGAGGTCAAGGTGGGTCCCCTGTCTAAGGGGGGGGGTCCCAGTTGCTCAAGAAGAGGTGCTCTTGAACTTAGAATAAGCAGGGCCAGTTAGACACTGAGTTGAGCCCTTGAGAGTGAGGGAGAGATGACCGTTGTCACCCCAGGGGCAATAGGTAAGCTCCATCCCACCAGGGCAGTGAGGGCTCAGTCGAGAGCCTGCCCCAGCAAGCTGAGAGCTGGTGGCACGCAGTCCCCCCCTCCAATAGCCTTCGCCCCGGCCAACACCATTTTATGAGGCGATCAGTGTTCTATCGATCGAGAGAAGGCAGCCAAACAACACCAGCTCCGTGCTGGCAGAGGAGCAGCTTTCCACCGCTGACCTTTCCAAAGCAAAAACCAGTTTTTTAATTTTTTTTGCCTCTGTCGTTTCCTCGCCATTTGATTTCATCTCCGTTGAACAGCAAGCCTCCCCACAAGCCCCTGCGACCTCCCGAGAGAAGAGGGCTGGCTTCTGCCTGTGCTCAGATGCCCCAGGGAGCACAGATTGGAGGGTGTAACTAGGCTCCCCCCGCCCAGCCCCAGCTCCAAGCACGGTGGCAAGAAAGGGCCTGGCATGGCAAGCTGGTTCGGGAGGGAGCTGAGATGTTGAGATGCCAGAGGGAGGAGCAGGGTGCAGTAGGAAGGAGTCCTGGTCCCCTCTCGCCTCTGCACAGCCCCAGGGGGCACCATTCACTCTATATTTAGTGTGACTGGTACCTCCTGGAACTCCACAGAAAATGGTGCCTCCACATTCGGGCAATGTGGGGCTAACACATACATGCGCAGGCACACACATGCTCACAGGCACACCCCACATGCACACACATAGCATACACATGTGCATACACCTGCACACACTGTGCACAGGTACACACCTACATGTATACACACAGGCTCATACACAGGTACACACACATCTACACACACAGGCATGCATGCACACACAGGTGCACACACCTATGTGCATACACACAGGCACACACACATGCACAGCACACACACAAGCATGCACAGATGTGCACACACCTACATGCACACACAGAGGCATGCACATGTGCACAGGCACACACTCACGTGTACATGCACAGGCCCACACATATGCACAGGTACGCACACACCTACACACACACAGGCATGCACATGCACACAGGTGCACACAATACATGCATACACACCGGTACGTACATGTGTGCAGCATGCAAGGCATGCACACATGCACAGATGCACACATACCTACATGCACACACACTGGCATGCACAGGCATGGACATGCTAGTGAATCTGCCTCTCCTGGAGCTGCTCTGAACCATGCTGGCCCCGGGCTGTTGGTGGATCACACATGGAAGAGTTCACAGGGACAGCTTTTCTCTATTAAGCACCACAGTGTATCCTCCCGTGGTAAACACAACACAGATACTCTCTGGTGACCCTCCTATGGTTGCACTCCTGGGCTCTGCTAGCACCCCAGGACCGGGGACTGGCATGTCGGTGGCTGCTGTGACATTCTGTGAGTAGACGTTGCTATGTCACTGTCCTTGGCTGTCGGCCGCCATCTTGGATAGCACCTCACGAATGGATGCATATGGTCTGCTCTTGCTCAATCTTCTGAGTCATAAGAGTCAGTCAAGGGGAAGCAGGGGATTTGTTCTTCACTCACCGGATGGCTTCTTTCTCGTTCTTTCCATGGTCACCCCCACACAGAGGCACAGACAGAAAACCTCACACGTGAATTCACAAGACAGAGTCTGCAACCCAGACGCAATGCCCATGGCCACACACATCCCCAGAGACAGCCTGCCACGCACATATGTGCACCCGTGGCAGACACAGCCTGCGATGACCCAGAGAGCACACGTCTACGTCATGCAGATACCCGTTTCCAGGTAAACTACCTGACACACTCAAAAGGGCACTTCAGAGTCCTGTCTATCCGTCCCACGCTCACGGGTCACAAGTGACCCAGAACGTGCTCAGTGAAGTCCTGCCCATCAGTTACGGCTTCTGCTGTGGGCTCTGCATCAGGCATCCCTTCCTGGGTGGCCAAGCCCGATTGCCTGAAATATGCAGGCCCGGTTGGCTGCTCGGTAGGGTGATTTATAGGGTTAGGTCGACTCCCCACAGGGCCGCGCTCCTATCTGCCCATCGCATTCCTCTGAGGAGGGGTCAGAGGGTCAGCTCACGGCTGCACACAGCTGTGAGCACCGCAGGCCAAGGGAGACAGGCAGGAGTTTCTTGGGCCCAAAATGTGTGTTCAGGAAACACAGGACGGAGCTGGGTCCGGCCGCTCGGATTCCACTCCCAGATCAGAAAGGCAGCTTTCAGACGTTGGTGCAGGAGGAGGCGTTTTACAGCAGAGACAAAGAGAGCTGGTGCTGAGGCATCAGGGTTGGAGGGAAGAAGGGGCCTGTGTGTCTCAAAAGGCCGATGTCACAGAGCCGGACTGCCTGGCCTCAAGCACCCGAAGTCGGTCTGAGTAGGAAAAGACCAGCTCCTCTGGTGACAGTGCCCTCCAAGCTAAGGGACCACTGCATGGAAGTGGCCAGACAAGGCTGGAGGGGGGACAGGGTGGTCCCCCTGCAGAGAGTAGCTGCGCAGCTGTCATTTAACAAATCCCACACGCATCTGGGCTCAGAGGGCTTCGTCTGAAGAAAAGTGACAGTGGGAGGCAGAGAGGTGGCGAAGCCCTGGGCAGGGGGATGTGAGGAGAGAAACAGGGGAAGAGCCTGGAGTGCAGGCAGGTCTGAGCTGGGGGTCCAGGAATCTGCCCCGGACCCGGAGCCTGTACTGTGTGTCTCCCAGCAACCTCCACCCTGCGAAAGCTGCTTCTGGGAGACAAATGGTCTCCATTAATTCCATCAGGTAATGAGCCAGTTGGTGCCATCATTAATTATACTAATTAAAACATACTGGCCTTTGAGGCTGGCACACGCTGCCACATCGCCCCAAACATCTTTCTTCTGACTCTGTCTGTGGTGACCTGCTGGGGCCACCAAACCCCCAAGATCCCACAGAAAGAAACCAAGGTTTGAACAGCCCACGGGAAGTGTTCCTCCACCTCTCTCCATTCATTCATTCATTCATTCATTCATTCATTCATTCATTCA
>PVHY01009232.1:0-57507 GCA_004024945.1 Uropsilus gracilis | reverse complement strand
CCCCCCCCCCCCCCCCCCCCCATAGCAGACAAAGGGCTTGGGCAAACTCACCGCTCAGCCTCCTTGCGCTCTGGGAGGCAGCAGCGCCCAGGGTGGATCGTGCAAGGAGGTGCGTGCAGGGCTAGGAGCTGGGGGCCGCGGGAGCGCGGTGCGGGGAGAGGCGGCGAGATGCGCCTGACTCTGGCTCACATCTGCTGCTGCTACCTCTTTTACCAGCTGGGATTCTTTTGCAATGGGATTGTTGCAGGTAAGTTCTTCCGTAGCTTTCGGCTTTCCAACTCCCCCAGCAAACACCTAACGTGCGGGTAGGCAGGGTTCCTGCAGTTGGTGCCTGGTGAGCAGGGCTCCGAGGGTAGCATGAAAGCCGCATGCGGGTATGGGGTGAGCGGGTCACGGTCATGCTTAGGAGCGAAGCGCACTTCCACCCGCCTCCGTTTAAACACTGTGAACTAGTTTGTTTTCCTCCAATATGAGGACTTAATATTTGCAAAGGGATGTTTGCACCTGGAGGAGAATCGAGGAATACACCAACTGCTCTGAATGCATTACTCTGGCACATGCTGCGCCGGAGTCATTTCATTGTGCTGAAGTCTTTGCTCCACTTTTCCTTGCAACGACTAAGTGCTGTCACCAGACTTTGCTGACCCACTTCGCCTGCCTCCCTCCACCTCCAATAATCGCACTTTTATTTTGAAAATGCTAGGGTCTGTAATCTGATCGCCAGGCTTCAGGGGTTGCAGGAGTTTCAGGGCTAGCCGGGTGGTCTCCGTCGTTTTAAAGGGAGCGTCTTGTGCCCTTAAAGGAGCGAAAACCTGCAAATGCTTGTGCTTACTGGAGCCTCGACACTTTAAGCCCTGCACTTTTCTGTCTGCCCCGCCCGCAGGGCTGCATTTCGCCCCCGAACACGAGGAGTGGGAAGTCGTGTTTCCTGCGCTCTGGCGCCGGGAGTCGGTGGAAGCAGCTGCAGGCGGCAGTGGGGGCAGCGCGGACTTGAGCTGGGTGCGTGGTGTTGGCGGTGGCCAAGCGCAGGCTGCTGGCAGCTCTCGAGAGGTGCGCTCTGTGGCCCCCGCACCTTTGGAGGAGCCTGCGGAGGGCCAGTCTGAGCCGCAGCCCCAGCCCAGGCCCCGACCCCGGCCCCCACCGCCTCCCGCGGTGGAGGAGGATGAGGAACTGGAATCCCAGGAGCTGCCTCGGGGATCCAGTGGGGCTGCTGCTCTGTCTCCTGGTGCCCCGGCTTCGTGGCAGCCTCTGCTGTCCCCGCAACCGCCTCCATCCCCACCTCCGGCTCAACATGCCCAGCATGATGGCGATGGCGATGAAGTGCTGTTGCGGATCCCCGCCTTCTCCAGGGACCTGTACCTGCTGCTCAGGAGAGATGGCCGCTTCTTGGCAAGGGGCTTTGCCGTGGAACAGTGGCCGAGTCCCGGCCCCGGCCCCGGCCCCACACGGGCAACAGCTTCCCTTCGTCCTCCCGCACCACCGGACACCTCCTGCTTCTACACCGGGGCAGTGCTGGGGCACCCGGGTTCGCTGGCTTCTTTCAGCACCTGTGGAGGTGGCCTGGTAAGTTCTTCACCTCTCCCTCCTCCCATTCCTCCTTAGACTAAGCTGATTTGCATGCGCCTTCCAAAGTGTCCCGACTCAACCGCACCCCAACTCGGCACAACTGCAGGGCTGTCAATGAAAGGGAAAGCTAATTGGATGGAGAGCAAGCCCTATCCTTGCAGGTGATGAGAAGTGTCTTCCTTATATGGAAGAGTCTCCTCGTAACTTTCTCCCACTAGTTTTTCTTTCTTTCTCCAGGGTTTTCCAAAATAAACCTACCACACATTTTAGGAAACTGGAAGAAAGACAACAATCTGCTCACTGCTGAATCACTGTTTGCCCCCTACTCCCAGTTCATCTATTATCTCATATATTTCTCACATGTCCTACTTCAAAGTTGTCAGAGCAGTCCTCCCGGGAATTACATTTTGACAGCTGTCTGGAATTGAAACACATTCACAACCACACTGGACACCTGTTCACCATTCAGGAGTTGAGTCAGCTGAAAGACTGAAGCTGTTGACTAATGGATGCCATTAGCATCCAGTCAGCATTCAAAGGGTGATGGGTCTATGATTTAACATTGTGTCTACTAAGCTTTCCATTCCATCTGGCAACAGTTCCTTTTCTTCTCTCTACTTCCTGGAGGAAAGTAGCAAGGTGAGAGCCTTGCTAACTGGTCTGTGGGAATTAGAAAGGAAAAGCCATGTGCTCTGCTTCAGTGAGAGAATTCATCATTTGCTTGCCCCCCCCCCCTTGACCCAGGGTTTGGGATAATCATTACCTCCTGTAACTTGGCCTGTACTGTGTGTTCAAATACATATAAGATAAGATTTACGATTATAACCATCTTTTAGATGTACAGTTCAGTGGCATTCACAGTGTTGTGTGGCCATCATCACAAGATCTTTAGTCTTGGTTTAAGGGAAAATTCACAAAAATATTGTGATTTGTGCCTTCATTATGTACTAAACCTTTGATGAAATTTGTAATCACTTGTCTGAAAGCAACCTGCTCATTGGGTAATGGATAGCAGAAAATAACAGCACAATTAAAGCTACCCAAAGCCATAAAGTGGAACAAGATGTTTAAAAATCCAATCAAAATAAAACTGGAAATTTTTACCTATGCTTTTCTACGGTCCCATAGTCAAATGATGTAAATTGCTGGACAGGACTATATTTTACCAGATGCTCATAATGATGAATATTCAAATATGGATATTTTTAGCCACGAGTGAAAAAAATTGGCATGGAAAACTTACATGAAAGCTTTTAAAATGTTTTCTGTGGAACTGATATTTGAACACTTCACTGGGGGAAACATTTTCTGGGGATTTCATTGTCCACTAGTTTTTGGCCTGGGGATTAACTAATTACATATAGAAAGTTCCTGGTGTGGTAGAAGCAATAGGGGATAAAGCATTTCACTGTGTTGAAATGTAGACTTTGGGTCAGATTTTCCAAATGAGCTATGCTCTCTCTCCATACTTAAGGGAGCAAAGTTAGAATTATGAGTAGGTTTTTCATAGACTGAATAGGAGTTTCACATGCCTCCCTGTTTATCATGTTGGACTTATTCTCACTTTTCCTATTTGCCACATATGTATATGCTCTGAACTGGGAAGTCTTTGTTATTAAGGAAAACTGACATTGCCAGCAATACAGTGTAGCAGTCAGACTGAGTAAAAAGTTAGGCAAATAGCCAAGAAGGGTGGGTTTGTGCTCCAGACACTTTACCATGCTAGTCCTTGGCCTTTATGAGGGTGGATTAGGGGAAGAGAGGGCAAAATTTGTTATCTGAGCTCTGACATTGGCTTGTTCCCCTGATGATTGACAAGTACCTTACATCTCTCAGCTTCAGTTTTCCTAAGTAGTATGAGAGGATTGGACAATTTAATTTAAAAACTGGATAATAGAATTAAAAGTCTATTGGATATCAAATGTCATCTAGGTCCTGCATGAAGAACTAAATGCCCCCCTTTTTAGGAGTTTGCAGATAGAAGGACATCATGTGCAAGTAGATGACACTTGTAGTCACAAAAACATGAAATACCAGCAAACCAAATGTCCTGCATAAGGTGAAGTTCAGTTAGGGGGGTCAGGGAAGAATTTCCAAAGTATTTCAACTGGATTTTGAAACATGGGAAGAGGCTTTCTTAAGGCATTAAAAAGCTGAAGAGTGTTTTTAGATAAAGGGAAGAGAATGAGTGGAGATGTGAAACTGCACAGCCTTCCAAGGAAATGGAAATAACAAGTCTTCTGTGACTGAATTGGAAGATGTTTTAAGGGAAAATGATCCCAAAATGTCTGGTGAGATCAGATCTCAAAAACCTGTCTGCCGGAGTGTGGGTTTTACTGACCAGCTGCTGGTTATCACAGGACTGTGTGATATTTTCTGTATTTCTAGGATCCTGGTATTTTGTATTTCTAATAAGAAGGATCATGATGTCTTTACATGTCATCTGATTATTTATAAATGCACCTATCTTAGGTTTACAACAGTTTTTTTTTTTTCTTTACAGTGATCACTTAGGATAGATCACCAAGTACATCTTCCCTTCCCTCTCTTGGTGGCTAGTTAAACCTACAGATAGCTGAATTCCTCCATACCTTTAGGAGCCTTACATGCTTGAAAGCATCCAAATGTCTCTACCAGATGAAATTGATCATCAACACTTCACTACTGCAAAGTGGTGAACATTTATGTGATTGGCCAATTCATTCTCCAGATACTTGTGTAACTTGTGCAAGTAAATAAAAAAATAAGAGGTTTTAGATGGAGGGTTCAGTGCTGCCTCTTCAAATTATGTATTTGTTTGGTGTCTTATTTTTCCTATTTATAAGCATACAGTTTGTATGTATATATGTAGCAATAACTGCATGAAATGCTGTTACTATTTCTATTTCCCTTTAGTATTCTCTATACTGAGCCAGTAATCTCATTTGTATCATATATCAAATCTAAAAGACACATAAGTAGTGCTGACCAATGAAACATTTGCTGAACTACTCCTCTGAGTAATACACAGCGTAGATGTGGAAAATACAATAAGAAGATGAAATCTTGGTATGTGGCAAGGAGATTCCCTAGCTAGCTTGCTAGTCCTAATTGTAATGGAATGCAGTTAGTTGAGATATGTTCCCATATAGGCCCTGTGTGCTGTGACAGTGACAGTGCTCTACTGTTTATTGCTTCATTTTCAACACATGCTAACATACCTAGTTTTTAGCAGCCAATGAAAGTCATGAAATGCAACGTAATAGATTTGAAGTGACTGTCTCCAAAAATGAAAATACAGAAAAGCAACAAATTATGTTTCCATGTAAGAGCACAATTATTCATGGCAGGCATGTCACTGTAGCTGGAAAAGAACACAGAAGATGGTTGCTGAGATGTGGTCAGATGTATAAGCTCACTGGTAGGAAACACAGGAGGACGTTTCGGGCTTTGGAAGAGAAAGTCGTCATGGATGATATTTTACACATGTTGAGTTTAAGTCACCTTTGAAACATCTAAAAATACACTTTTGAGTAGGCACAATATTTAGAAAAAGTATTCAGACCCTGTCCAGGATCCTTGGGGTGGGTCCTGCCCACAGTAAATTTTGAAAGCCCTGCTCTTCTCTCCGCTCTGCCTTCAGGCTGACAACTTTCCTTTATTTACTTTGGGATCTGGGGTCTAAGTGGATCACAAGTTCCTTGGAGTGGAGAGTGAGGGTAAAGTTGGCAGCATCTGTTGCAGTGGAATGTCTAACTTCATCCTCCATCCTCTCCTCTCCCCAAGTCCTGAGCTAGGGAAAAGTATAGTATTGCAATTATATTTGTGCAGAATTTGCATAATTTCTTTTTAAAACCATGTATGAACACTGAACTGAGGTGTAAACTCTCCGTACATACTGTGCCTATGTTTCTTTTTAGGTAGACCATTAAAATGACTGTTAGTAACATCTGGATTATTTTTCCAGCATGACAGAGGTTTCTACTAATATGTTATCTGCTCAGATTTTAGTGTGACACAGTAGTCATTGTGATTAGCTCTTGAAAGAAACTTTGTTGCCCTCTGTTAATCCCTTCCTTCCTACTTTCCTTCCTGCCTTCCTTCCCGCCTTCCTTCCCTACATCCCTCCCTTTCAATATTTACACCATAACTCTAATTCAGCCATTTAATATTTTGGCAAGTGTCGAACAATTAAATATGCTGTTGGAGGGTGAGCTGCATTGGTCAAAGCACCTTATCAAGTATGAAAGTGGGAAGGGAAAGTGCTACAAGGAAAACTGAGTGAGATGTGCAATCAGCATGAAAAGAAAAAAGATTGCAGGCTAACCTCATAAATCTATTTTGTTCCTTCAGGCTAAATTTAAGTAAAGACAAAAGATAGTCTAACTCAAGATACACTAAGTCTTACAGAAGAATACCATCAGGAGATATTGAAAATACCTCCTAAAAGACTGCAAATAGTTGAATTGGATTAATGGAAAATGCAGATGTTAGAAAATATCAGTGCACCATGGGATTTATGCCAGGGATGCTGTGTGCACACTGTTAAAGCTTACACCATGAGCAGAAGTGTCCATGGCAATATTGCATCATTGGCTTTTTTTCATGTCCAGTGATGCCAAGCAGTGGAGGTCCAATGTATGTTCTTATGCAAGAACAGAGAAAATGGAAACAAAGCTCTCCTGGGCAATTTGGTGGCAATGGAGGAACAGAGAAATTCCACTTTGGAAAGATGAGCCATTGGCTCTTTGAACCTAGTAGAAGGTCCCATCTGGAGGCCAACTGGATAATTAAAGTGGTTACTACAAATAAGTGAGCAGGGTAATCAAAAACTATTTCCAAGAATATCATATTTTAAGAATACAAATTGTGTAAAGGCCAATCAGCAAAATCTGGTTAGTTAATACATGATTTATAAAATTAATAGCATTGGCAAAACAACAGAAGAATATAAATAGGTGTATATTCATAAAAAAAGAAAATCCAGGAACAACATTTATTTAGAAAAAATAATTAGATGCTCAGGAACTAAAATTATGTCATCATTTGAATCAAAAGCTGCATGCATAGATTCACTGAAAAGTAAATTTGTGATGTGATATTTCAAACTCAGATATTACCCCAGAATATAATGTGAAAAACAAATGAGTGTAAAATAATGAACAAAAGTTACAAGTCATGAATCCAAAGTTGTTCTACTAGGAATTAACTTTTTAGAAATAATTCAAGGGATAGAACCTTAAAGATGCATCACACATCCAAAATTGACTAGTTAAATCACTAAAGTTTCAAACTTCAGCAAGGTTTTGGATGTGAATCCAGGTACTTTTGCTCAAAGTGTAGAAAAGATAACTTGTGTGCTAGTGAGTTTAAGTCAGCATGCCCCAGGAATCATTTTCAAATAGGCCTCTATTTGAAAAGAAAATTTGGAAGGAATTGTAAGAATTTAGAAGAAAAACCAAAGACACATACAAGTCAATGTATGTGTAGCATCCTGGACTTTCTACGTTTTCAAATTTTCATCCCAAATAAAATGAAGGCAATTGTTTTCATAGCCACTTACCGCTCTCAAGTTATTCCAAAATTTTCATGGAAGCAAAAACATTTTGCTCTCATATTTTACTGGCTTTAATATTTAGTTCTTGATTAAATTATGTCATTACAAAATATGCCTGTATGTATTCAAATGGAGCTGTCTCTTGGCAAACATACAGACTGACTGGAGGAAATAATTGTGTGCAGTGAGAGGGAAGGCAGCTGTAGTTGTGAGCATTCCTCCTGGGCATGTGTGTTTTCTGTATGAGGGGTAGGATGTGATTTAATTCAATGATGATTTGAATTGATTGATGTAACCAGTGTTGGTTAGGTAGAGGTTGAGAGGGTTTTTTTTTTATCAGGATCAAATTTATATAAAATAAGATACACATCTTTCAATCGAAGGAACAACCATTAAACTCAGAGAAATGTAAGTGGAGATGGAAACCTGAGTGGAGATGGAAACACAGAACATCAAAGACAAGGAAAGACCATTTTAAAAATTAAATAAAGGAGGTTTCCCCACTGTGAAATATGGACCAGAATGACATTAGAGGTTGAATCAGAAATATGAGTGTGGGAGACTAGGATTTGATAGCTTCAGAGTTATGAAAAAAATAATTTTGAATCCTAGACATAGTGAAACTACCATTTCAACTTATAGTCAAAATAGGATGGTTCTCAAAATGATAAGAGCAAGCTACCACACAGGAGTTCTAAAAGATATGCAATATAAAACTTTTTTCCAACAGCCTTTTCCTACCCCTAGTATTACATAGTATTTTTTTCCTAGAGATAACCAAGGCTGTTACTTTCTAGTATATCATCTAGAAGCAGTTGACGCCAAAACAAATACATACATATGGTACATATATGTACATGTATTACTGCTTTTATACCCACCTTGTCAGTGCACATACAAACACAAGCACAAATGAGAATATTCATGTGAATGCATAAAGAGATTCCCCCTTACAGTTTGGCGGATATCTTTTGTCTGATTATGCACCAAAATCTACTGAGTTTGGTGGTGTTCTGTGCTCAGTTGATTGCAATATTTTCCTGTTATAAACAGTGCTAGTTATATAGGACTCTCTAGATAGAACATTATTTCTATGTAGTGTATCTCTGTCAACGACATGGGTACTGGTAAATTAGAGATACATGGTCTGCTTGTATGCCCTATAAGTGGTACCAATTTATACTCTCTAAGGAAGAGAGTAGGAGAGTATTTTTTTTCCTGTAGATTGTTGACAATTGGATGTTATTAACAATTTTTTAAATCTTTTTGGGTTTGGTATATTAGATTTGATTTAAATATTATCTGTGTAGTTTTAATTTACATTGTTTTTGATATTACCTCTGTAGCTAAGCATTTTTTTCATATGTTTTTATCCTCATTTCCTTTCCTGTCAGTTTTCTGTTCATACATTTTGTTCATTTTCTACTAGTTTTTGTCTTTTTTGTTTCTAATTGCAATACTCTTTAAAAATGATAAATATGATTACAGAACAATCTATGCTGAGTATGGAAGCTTTAGAAAGTACATGAAATCATCTGCAATCTTAACATCCATAGATAAGCATGATGGCATTATGGTTAATGTTTCAGTATATATATAATATATATAAATATATATATACATGCTGCAAGGAAGACACAAACAGTGAAGATTTGCAATGGGGATGCTTAATTTTGCACACTACAGTAACAATAAATTGGGACACATTTTGTGTGATGTGCATTGAAGCTTTAAACATATTTATCTTGAAGCAATTCTGTGTATAGGTATCAATTTTATAGGAATAATCATAGCACATTAGAGATTCATATATGACCCTGTTTAGCGTTGTGCTGTTTTTGAGAGCTCAGCGCTCAAGACATTTGTCAGTCATGTGCTGGGTGCATCTCTGTGCTTTGAGGAATGCCCAAAGAGCAAGATGTTAACAGTTCTTTGCTTCAAGGCAATTTATAATCTGAAAAAGTATTTTCTTTGCGTTAACTTCTCACTGTTCTTGTGTTCATCAGATATCTTAGATATGATGGTTTATCCATTTCTGTATAGCATTTAAGTACACATCTCTTCATGACATTCTATAATTTCCCAATACAAAACATTGAATGATATACATGATTACAGTCATGTTGGCTTGTGACGTGGAAGAAGGTGTTGTATTTACAGTGGGATTATTTGCAAATACTCCTGTCTTATTTAAGGAAGTGATAATAGCAATTTCTAATAAAAATAATTATTATGCTAATGGAATAAGTGACATTCTACACTGATGATTACTAAACATAATTCATGGGTTAATTGATACCTGAGTATCCTGATATATTTCTTGATACTATGTCATAGTATCCTGACAGAATTATAGACAGGGATATTTTTTTGTGAATAAAAATCTTGCTCATAGTAATATTTAGTTACTTAATGATATTCACTTCTTATTAATAATATTAATTTATTTGCAGTATAATAGTTGAATAATATAGAGTTTTAAGTAATGAAATACCTTGTAGGAGTATTATTTATGCAATACAGAAATCACTTGAACTCATGAAGAATTGAGTATTTCTGCTTTACTGCAATTACATTTCACCCCAGATGGTTTTACAGTTTTGTGTTTGCAAAATAAAGAATAATCAGGTTTCTGATAGTTGGGAATTATTTTAGAGAAGTGATCTTGACATATTTTGAGGCCATGAGGGAACCAGTAGCCATCTTGGATTACAATTTGGGGGATTTCCTAAAAGGAAGTTTAAAGATTCCTTGAACCAAATGAAGTTCACAATTTTGTGAACAGTATGCTTAGGGTACAAACCATAGTGAGCACATCATTTTGTCTCCATCTCATCTTTATTCTACTGCCAAGCACTAGGCTGAAAGAAGTGAGAAAATAGGAACTCGGCCATTGGTTTTCTCCCCAGATAGCTGTACAGA
The DNA here is from genome assembly GCA_004024945.1 of Uropsilus gracilis. NCBI lineage: Eukaryota > Metazoa > Chordata > Mammalia > Eulipotyphla > Talpidae > Uropsilus > Uropsilus gracilis. Next base: position 47,483 of record PVHY01009232.1, on the reverse strand, counting down.
ATTGCATGAAGGTAGGGGGAGGCCTTAGAGACAAGATAGTTTGGTACTTGCCTGTTCTAGCAAGAGAAACCTTATTTTACTTCATAATTATGTGCATATCTTTATAATAAATTAACTATTTAGTCACCTTAGTCATGATCAGGGACTAGAGGTGAAGAGCCCAGGACATTACTGAAATCTGCTTTTCTTCTTCCATAAATTTGTTTTCATCAGAGCATAAAGCTTTATTTCCCTAGATTTGTTTTAGCTTTCCTACTAGGCTGTGTTTCATTAAAGTTTGGTTTATAGACACCTGTATCAAAATGGTGGGTTTGAGGTAGGGCAGAGGAGTTGGGGACCCCTATTAAAAGCTGGAATTCCAAATTGAGCCTCAATCCTAAGATATGTATTTCAGCAAAACTCACTTCAATACTTGAGCAAGCCAAGCTTTGAGGATAGCTACTTCAGTGATTCGGAAAACTATCAGTGCTCAGAGTGCTTTATGGCTGAACTGTTTACCAGACTTCATAGCCAAGGCATTTTGATTTTTAAACTTTTTTTTCAGTTCCAAGTACAGTAAACTTGGACATCTCCCTGACTTCTTTAATCTTTCAAGAAACCTAGTCAGATACCATTAAGAATGGATTTATAGATTTAAAATTATTAACTACCAGCTTATAACCATGAACTAGTTAGGAGATATTGTAACAGGGTCTTGTTGCCAGTTATCCTAATTTTAAGGTGGAAAACTACACAGAAGCTGAAACTTGTTTCCAATTTGAGAATATAGAAGTAAATAGAGCTAAATTATTTCAAACTGTCATCCACAACTTTTACAAGTAGTGCAACAAGAGACTTAATTCCCCGTTTCTTAATAGTTATTGTAATGAAATAAAATTCATCACCAGAAGAAAGAAAGCTTTAGATTTAAAGGAGCTACTCTACCACCAGGTTCAGAGTGGATAAAAACCAATTGAGAGGATTATTAGAAAATCAGGAGAAAATTACATCCTTAGGGAAAGATTACTAAACTGAAATAACAGCACACTGTGGTGGTTAAGACAGCCTTGAAGATGCAGAAGGATTAAATATAACCTTTTAAATGTGAAATAAAGTAACAAATATTATCTATTTGTGTCAGTAGTCCTGTTAAACTTATTAATTGGAGTTAGTAAAAAATATTAATATGCTAAGAGGAATAAACAAATTATTTTATCAATAATAGCAACATATTGATGGATTTTCACTATAAAGGTATTATATTGCCAGTAAGTACTTTAATATGCCCAATTCATATTTAGGCAGCTCGCCTATTGACATAAGAACTTTTGTGTCATTAGCACAGAGTCATTATATCTGATACTGGTTGTGTGCTGGCAGGTAAATGAAATAGAATTTCATAATTTGATCACAATAAAATAGAAAATTGAAGTAATTTATTATGGGAATAGTAATCACATAAATATAATTAACAAAATTTAATGTTTGAATGTTTCATTGTAGAAATTTCTTTTTATAAATTAAATTACTTTGCACCTGTGTCTCTGTAGTGGTCTTGGTAGAATTTTATCAATTCAAAATAGGTCAGTTCTCTTAGTAAGGCTTTAGAACATTCTGAGTCAATATCCTAAGATTTGAAATGTAACACATTAAATAGGATATAGTGAAAGCTTTATTTTTTGCTGGTGTAACTTATGTAACAAATTCACCCAGACATGCAATTAAGTGATTTTAATACATTTATGGAATTCTGCAGCCATCATCACAATCCAGCTTTAGAACATTTCCATCCCTCTGAAGAGTTCCCTCATAGCCATTTGTAGTTACTCTGTTCCTACCCTCACCCCCATGGCAACTATTGATATTCTTTCTGTTTCTGTGAACTACATTTCACATAAATGAAAATCATCTAAATTTTGGTTTAACCGATCATAACACTTTTGAGGTTCATCTTTGCTTTTACTTTTATCAGTATATTCTTTTTCACCAAAAAAACTGTTTAGATATGACATTTATATATATCTATAAACATGTTTAGATAGATAACATAGATATATGCTCTAAATATATAAACATGTTTATACACATATGTATAGATATAAGCTATCTTAGATATATATATATATATATATATATCTCCATATTTAACATCTAGTTTCTGTTCATCAGTTCTGATAGGATTTTGTACTGTTTAACTTTCTGTGCTGTGCAGTGTTGATTTGTGGTTTTAATTTTCATTTCCTTATTTGCTAATTTGCTGATTACATAGCATCTTTTAAATTTTTTAAAATTTTTATTGAATTATTTTTTGTTGCAGTGACATTTGTTTAAAACATTGTGTGATTTAGTGGGATAGTTTCACACCTTTCCACATGGATGTTACCACACCACACGCAACCTTCACAGTGCCCTTGGTTTGTCTGCTACAGTCCAACTTGATGCCCTTACCCTCCCAACACGCCCCCTGTCTCTTTAGTACTCTGAATCTACAATCATTTTTCTAGGGTTTGTTTTGTTTTATTTTTGTCTGTTCCTTTGCTTGCTTCTTTATATTCCACATATTAATGAATCATCTAGTATTGTCTTTCTTCTTCAGGTATATTTCACTTAGTATAATCCCCTCCAGCTCCATCCATATTATAGCAAAAAACAAGATTTCATCTTATCTTTACATCTGAGTAGTTTCCTTTGCATAAAATATATACCTCCTCTCTTATATTCATCTTCAGTTTTGGACTCTTGGGTTGTTTTCCTAATTGGGCTAATGGTGCGACATTGAACATAGAAATTCATATGTTCCTTCAAATCACTCTGTTTACATTCTTCAGAAGATACTTGGGAGTGGAATTGTCAGGTGATGTTGTTGTTTTCAATAATGTGAGAAACCTCCACAGCACTCCCATAGGGCTTCACCCAGTTTACATTCCCACCAATAGTGTATAAGTTTTCCTTTTTTTCTTCAGATTTTCAACACCTTCATATCTCAACACTTTTTGAGAAAAGGGCATTCAAATAGGTGTGAGATGGTGACTCTGGTTTTGATTTGCATTTCTCTGATATCAGTTGATGAGTGCTCTTTCATGTGCCTATCAGCCATCTGCATGTCTTTGGAGAAGTGTCAATTTAGTTTTGCTGCCTGTTTGTTGATTGGGTTTTGTTTTTCTTTTTTTTTTGTTAAGTTGTCAAGTTTTTGTTAAGTTTGTTAAGTTGTGTTTTTTTGTTAAGTTTTTCTTTTTTTTTTCTTTTAAGTTGTTTTGTAGTTCTTCAATGTCAATCCTTTGTCTTATACATAGTGTGCAAATATTTTTCCCATTCAGGCGAATGTCTTACTTTAATGACAATATCTTTTGCTGAGCAGAAACCTTTTATTTTGGTACAGACCTGTTTATTTTTATTTTTGTTTCCCTTACTATTGGTAGTCCATGGCACTCTAAGAATGTGCTTGTAGCCAATGCTTCAAAGTGTTTCCCTACATTTTCATGCAGGTAATTTATGGTTTCTGATCTTCATTCAAATCTTTGATCAATTTTGTGTTCATTTTTGTGCATGGTATGAGATAGTGGTCTAGTTTCATCCCTTTGCCTGCAATTATCCACAATTTGCTAACAAGACTACTTTTGCCATTGAGTACTCTCTGATCCCTGTGCTGTAGATTAGCCATCCATGTAAGTGTGAGTTTAATTCTGCACCCCTAATTCTATTCCTTTAATCTCTGTATTTACTTTCATAGCAGTACTATCATGTTTTGATTTTATAAATTTCAATTCTGGGGAACATGAGGCCATTACTGTTTTGTTTTGGTCAGAATTGCTTTGGCTATTCAGGGTTTTTTGTGTCCCATATACAAGCATTAAAGTCTGCCATATTTATTTGAAGAACACCATTGAAACTTTAGTAGGGATTGCATTGAATCAGTATGTTACCTTGGGTAAGATAGCCATTTTAATACTGTTAATTTTTCAAACTCATGAGCATGACATATCTTTTTTATATCTTCTATTTCTTTTAAGAATGACCTATGCTTATGCTTTTGATTACACAGATCTTTGTCCTAGTGTATTCCTAGATATTCTTTTTGGTTCAGTTATAAGTGGGATTGTTTCCTTGGTATCTTTATATCCAAGTTCATTGTTTGCATGTAGGAATGCTAATAATTTTTATGTATTGACATTGTAACCTACCACTTTATTATAGTGACTTATTGTTTATATTTGTTTTTAGTAGAATCTCTAGAATTTTCGGTGTACATTATCATTTCATCTGCAAATAGTAATGGTTTTACTTCTCCAATTTAGATTCCATTTTTATCTGTGTTGTCTGATTATTTTAGTATTCTTACAAGTGTACAATCTCCTGAGACTAAATCAGACATAGAAACCCTGAGCAAAGTAATTATAAGCAGGAAATTCAAGCAGTAACCAAAAAGTACTCCCCAAACCCAGGAGCATACTTTTTTCACTAGTGAGTTCTACCAAGCCTTCAGATAAATTAATCCCTATGCTTTTCAAATTCTTCCAAAAAGTGGGGGAACAGAAAATACTTCCAAAAAAATTTACAAGCCCAACTCTGATACTAAAAAGCAGACAAGGACATTGCAAAAAAAGAAAACTACAGACCAGTATCTCTGATGAACATAGACACAAAATTACTCAGTAAGATCTTAGCAATTCAAATTCAATATATATTAAAGGGAACATACATCATTACCATATGGATTTTATTCCAGGGATGGAGGGGTGGTGCAGCATATAAGGACCAGTGTGTTTCACCACATCAACAAAAGGAAAGATGAAAATCATATGATCATGTAAATAAATGTAGTAGATTTGAAAATATCAAATATTCATTTATGATATGAACTCATCATAATAAAGGCCATATCTAATAGCCATACTGCTAGATCCTAGTGGTAAAAAGCTGAAAACTTTTCCTTTAATTAGGTGAAAAAAGTTAAGGATGTTTATTTTCACCATTAGAATTCAATTCGGAATTGCAAGTTCCATATACATATCTTTTTATATGCCATTTCATAATCATTCATATGTCATCTTTGGTGAATTATCTAACTCTCATGTCTTTTTTAGTTGTTTTTGTCTTAAAAAATCAAATTCTTTTAATCTCAGTTTTATCAATTTTGTTTTTCAATTGAAATGACATGATGCTGTTGCTACTTTTTTCATATTCCTGCTGTGGGTATAATGATCAAGGTCACAGCAAGAGAGAGGTGGAGTACTCAGATGGTTGAACTTCACACGAATTTGATGTTGAGACTATTTGAGGCACTTGCAGGAAGATGTTATTACTGATAGAACTGAAAGTACAAGGGGTTGGTGTCCAGGGTCACTGAGACTGTAGCTTTCTGGTGTATGTCAAGGGTAGTATGTCAAAGGTAGTGTTGCCAGATAGATGCTATGATAAGAGTTCTATATACACTGTGACTGCTGATCTTTTGTCATACATATGGTTTGCTGTTTTTATTTTCTTCCAATCTGTAGAGTCTGGTTATTCTTTAATGGTGACTTTAAATTTTTAATTTTGAATCAATCAGTTTTGTGTTACGTAAGATGCTTTTTTATTTTATCTAAGAATTTTATGTTTGATTCAGTACTTGGTAAAATGGTAAGCTAAAGAAATATATTAGACTAGCAATTTAAACACCTGGTATTTAATTTTTTATTTTCATATTCTCTAGTGTCTTCTTATGATGCTCCAAAGTTTACATAATCTGTGGGAATTGTCAGAGCTTTCCTACAAGGGAAGTCAAGTCATGAAGAGTTGGTGGGTGGAATGATAAAGGAGAAGTAAATCTATTTTCCCCTATATTGCTTCCATAATTTCAGTTTTTACATTTATATCTATGATGTGTTTTAAGTTTCATTTTGAGTTCCTTTCCTTTGGTCTAAGATAAAGACCTAACTTATTACCTTTGACTGTGTCTAATCATTTGCCTCAGTATCACTTGTTGAAAAGATTGAGCTTTACTTACGAAATTTTATAGAATTTTTATCAAAAGAAAAATATAAAGATGAATTTATTTTTTGAACAACTAACTATCCTTTTTACCTATGTGTTTTTATTATAAGTCTTGACTTACATATAGCTTTGTAGTTTGTTCTGAATTTGGGATATTCCAGTCCTTCAACTTTGATTTCCTTTTTTGAAAATATTTTATTTTGATTCATTTGTATTTCTTTGCAAAATTCAGTATGAGATTGTCAGTATCTACAAAGTCTATTAAGATTTGCTATCCATTATTTTTAAAGATCAGTTTTTGGAGAATTTCTGTCCGAAAAGAGATACTGGCTCTTTTTGCTTGCTGGAGATGATTTCTAGTCGAGTAATTCTTTTTTTTTTTTTTTTTTTTTGAGACTAGGTCTTGCTATTATTGCCCGTGGAACCGCAGGCTTTCATTGCCCGGGGTACCACAGACTCAAGCAATTCCCAGCCTCAGCTTCCCAGGTAGCTGGGATTACAGGCGCGCACCACCATGCCCAGCTATTGTTTTTGGAACTAGGTCTCGATACGGGACCCAGGTGGGACTCAAACCGTGATCCCTAGCCCCGGCCACTTCATAGACAGAAGCTTACAGGTGTGAGCCACACCATGCCCAACCTTCTAGAAGAGTAATCCTTAGGAGATATTTTTGAGTACCTTACTGATTAATAAGGCACAAAATTCACTACTGATATCCCATATCATGCTATTGAAAATGGGCAAGATTTAAAATTCATTAATGGTTTAAAAATAATAATATACTTAGAGTTATAGACTAAGATATACAAAATAGGAAGTTATATATTTAGTTAATGCTTTGCAGGATTAGAACATGAATCTAGGAATCAAACTTGAGTATAGCTTCATATATTCCACTGCTGTGAGAAAGACCAAAGTTGGGGAAGAGTCAGTGTTTAAGTCAAGTAAATAAGTAGAGACAGTCAGACACACAGAATTCATATCACCTTTCAGTAACTAGATGTTAGTCATAGGCATTCAAAGTTACTCTGTAAGTGTAAACCTGTATTCAAATTAATATGCTTTTATGTAGACAAAACTCACTGTAACAATGGTAGTTGTGACCCTAGGAATTATAGAGTATTACAAGTACTTTTTAATCTGTAAGCTGCATTTATGATTTCTCTACAGTATATTTTATTAAGAAGCAAAGCAATATTCTCTGTAACTTGAGTTTAGAGATATGTCTTCAGGTTGTTGGAATCATGACTGAGAAAATGTTAGGGAAGTAAGACACTAGCTAATCTACTAGGCATTAATTTTTAAAATGATGCAAAGGAGGGAATATTGATTTATTAATACCAAAAAATAGTTTCCCACATTTTAGAAAGTATCATGCTGGATGTGTCATAGCATCTACAGCTTCCTAGAATTCAGAAAATTAGATATGAAAGCTAGGTTAGACCTGGTGACAGTTTTGGAAGTGGACATTCATAAAGGTCCAGCTGTAACTTTTCCTAGAAAACCTTGGCTCAGGAAATAAATATAAATGATATTCAAATGATTATATTTAAGTCTTTGGCCTTGATTAATCATGTTTGGAGATAACACACAGGAAAATTTTAAAGTTTTTTTTTCTTTTTTTTTTTTGTATTGCAATGCGCTTAAATTGTTTCTGCTTATATTGACTGTAGGTCAGGATTAAAACAAATTTTCACCCCTGTAAATCTTATATCAAATCTAATTTTTAAGGACTATGATGATGAACCACAAATTCTTTCAAAAGAAAAGTAGTCAGAGAACAATCAGCAAAAAATGCATAAAAATATCACTTTAAAATGGGGTACAAGTCTTAGATGGTAAAGTGACAAACAAAGAAATATATTTGATGACTGATTTTAACTTCATGGTTGTTTGCTGCACATTTTTTTAGTTTTGTAGTTCTTCATAGCAGGACTCAAGAATTTACATAATCTGGGTGGGTTGGTACAACACTTCTATGAGGGAGGCAGAGTCATGAAGTGGGGTTAGTGGGTGGAATGATCAAAGAGTGGTAAACCTACACATACAGATTTAGAGTGTTTTTAAGTTTAAGACTATGGAAACCTCTTGTTTCTGTTTGAAATGTTCTTGGAATATGCTAGCAGTCCTTGGGGACAGCCTAACACTGAACATTAATATGGTTTAAAAGGTCTCCAAAGCATTTGCCTTCAGTTAGCTCAGTTGTATTTTAGTAAGTGTTCTAATGACTTGGCTTCTCCTACCTTTGGCTGTAGAGTGTCCACAAACACAGTGTCCAAGTTTGGGCACTTGGTCACATGTTCTGAACCGATTAATAACTCACCATAGGCCTGTAAGAGAATACATCAGGCTCTGTATTGGAACTGCATAGTCAGCTCAGTCCACTCAATCTTCCACTTTTTTCCATTACCTGTTCCTTTAGAAGATACGCATTTTACCCTGTGTCCTGTGCTTCTATCTTCTCCCATTCCTGTATTTCTGAAATAATTCCAATTAATTAGAGCTAAAAAATTAGAAAGAAATAAGAGAAAAAGTAGATAAGCACCATAGTAATATCAATGGTTGTGACCCTAATAATAATACAGTGTTTTTAAATACTTTATAGTTTATAAACTGCTCTTATGAAATGTTTTGACTGAGAAAAATCTATGATTTTAAGAAAAAATAAGTCATTTGCCCATTCTTTTTCCAATGCATGGAGAATATACTGTAATATAATCTCCTGTTCTGGGCCACAGGGTGTCAGTGAATTTCAGGGGATTGTTGTAACATAGGTATAGTTATCTCAAGCCAACAAAATTAATTAGAAATTGAGAAGATAAAAATATAAGAAATTGTCAAGTGTTTGGAAATGGAATATTAGACTAAGAAAATTAGAAATGAAGGAAAATTAGAGCTTTTGGGGAACTGGATGTGAAATACAACATAATTTGTGGAATGTAACTAAAATTGCACATAAACAAATATGGATATATTTAATATATATAAAATGCAAGAAAAAATTTCAAACCAATTACCTAAGATTATACTTAGAAAATTTAGAATGACACATTAACCATTCGGAGAAAAATCAGAAAATATTTACTATATTGGCATGGGAAACTTTTAATCAAAGATAAACTACAACCATAAAATGTTATAAATGATTTTGACATCTTAATATTAAATGCTTTTTTAAAATAGCACTGGCATGAGCATGAATTATAGAAAATATTTGCAAAGTTTTAGCTGACAAAGCACCTGTTTCCAGAACTTTCTTCAATAAGGAATTCACAACACCATTAAAAATGGGGGAAATATCTGAGCATTCAGTTCACTAAAGATACTCAGATGGAGAATTAACTCCTGCAAAATATAATTCACATTGTTCATAACCATTAAACCACAGTGAAATACTACTTCACCCTAATAGAATGACTAAAATTAAAATGACAGTATTAAAAGGTGTCCAGTATGTGAAACTGATAGAACTTTGCTCTGAGAAGGAATGGAAAATGGGAGAACCATTATGGAAATCATTTTGTAACAAGTTTATGAAGTTTGTTAGAGCACATACCATTTCTGGAAATTCCTAGGTATTTACTAAGATTTAAAAACAAATGCCTACATGAAGGTATTCAAATGTTCTCTATAGCTTTATTCATAGTAAACCCAAATTGGAAAACAAGTCAACTATGATTCATTCATGCAAAGAATGCTTCTTGCCCCACCCCACCCCATCCCTTTGCCAAATAGAAGCAAAACTTCAGATGGTGCATTGCACAAATGGATAGACGATAGATGCTCAACACACAAAACTGTGTTTGTCTAATTCTAACTCCATTTCTATCAGTATTGAAAGACAAGCAACTCCCCATTTCTACCCCCTGCAAATAAAGCAACATACTATATGTTCTCATCATATAGTCTTTCATCATGATAATCAGTCACCTTTTGATTACTCCTCTTGTGATCAAATGATAAGCATAACAGGTGTGTTTATCATTTCCTCCCCTTACGAGGGTGGTAATTCATAGTCTGACAATGTTTAGCCTATGTTTGTTTAGCCTTTGTTTGTTTAGCCTATGTTTCATACTGTCACTTACAGTTCTTTCTTAAGATTAAGAAATAATGATTATGTTTTATAAAATATTAGAGCCATATGGAAGTAAATATATAAGCCCATATTGCTCAACCTGGTAGACATCCTTTCCCCACCAAAATCCTCTTTAGAGGTAATTTCACATAGCAGTTGGAGATGTTTTCATAAAGGCCCTTGAAGGACCCACAGGTACTATGTGTACATATGAGGCTAGTTCTTCCCGCACCTAAGATCTTCAGAAACTTCTTTGAAATCCCACATTCCTCATCCAGAAGGGTCTAAGGTTTTGTCACGTGTTTTCATTGGAGCTTGGGGTAAACAGGCAAAAGAGTATCCATCTTTTCTCATCATTCCCTTGCTAAGACATTTGCTAATATTGCCTTTGTTTCTGCCAAGTCAGCCTGCATAGAACATTTAACTTCAATGCTTTCCAGAAATTTATATTTAGATCAGTCATTTCAGGAATTCTAGGGAATTTGGGTCAAGGCTTAGTGACTTTTTACTAGAGGGCACACAAGCCTTCAGACTGTTCCTATAGTTTTCTCCCCTATTGATCTATGATCTCCTTCTTTTCTTTCAGGATTGTTTCCATATGTTCTGAATTCTATACCCCCTGTTCTATATGTTTAACTCTCTCTTTGTCTTACCCAGATGTGATTTACTTCAAATCCATAAAGATATATGAAATAACAATTACCTATCCTACCATCCAGACTTTCATTTTTAGGATTCAACTTGAATTACAGCTCTCCCTTCTCCACCCCATCTCTTTGTCATTTGTGAACTAGAAGATACTACTTAATGTGGAATAGTTGAATATTTTGAAACTATTTTTTCTCAAAATTTAGGAATCTACCAGAATTTAGGAATCTACCAGAATCTACCATTATTGTGTTGTACAATGATCTAAAAAATACTTTCTGTCATATAATAAATATATTTCAAAATTAGTAGTTTAAACATTCTTACATTGCTTGTATGAAACAGTAAAAAAATAATAGCTCATATTTATATAGTTAAATTTAGACAAACAATGTCAGTAAATTATCTTGGGGCAGGGGTTTTTAACTGCAACACTAATAGGATCTTAGGTAGAATAATTTTTTATTGTAGAGGTTATTTCGTATATTACAGGATGTTTAACAGCATCCTTGGTCACTACCCATTAGATGCCTATCCTGGAGTGGGAATCACAGTGGCACCCAGTTGAGAGCCACTATTCAAGAGAAGGGCCTGGCACAGGGTATCAGGTTGTTCCATGAAGTTGATTATTTGCGCACTGATGAAAGAGATGCTCTTACACAGATAGCTATGGGTGGTTTTCAGTTTTTACTGGTAGTGACTATTAAGAAGCCTCCCCATATTGTTAGATTTTTAGGTTGGTGCTATTTTTTTCACTAACAGAAATTATATTAATTCTCTATTATGCAGTTTGTTAGATCTTAGCCTTCCTGCATGAGAGTATCTAAAAGACATATTGTTGGAAATGTCTTTGAGTGGGGAGGCCACACAGGTTTGGCTTTATTGAAATTTTGGTAGATTCTGCTAAACCATTTTGCAAAAATGCTAGAATAATTTACTCTCACCAACTTGACATAAGAGTACCCTTTTCCTCATATCCATATCCATTGTGAATACTAACACTTTCTATACTCAAACATATTTTATGAGTTTTTAATTTTTCCATAATTTGCTTTTCCTTGGATTATATGCTAAAAACTGTTGCCCATTTTTCATTAAACTTTTGGTCATTAAAAGCTGTACCTATATTTCCAACTGCAAGACTCTTCAAATATACAGAAGAATAGACATATTAATGCAGCTAACATACAGATTTTACAAATGTTAACATCTAATGATTTTTTTTTTCTTAAGATTGCTACTTTTCATTTTGCACATGCTGTTGAAACCCTCATGGTATTTCATTTCAACCAATTTCTTTTTTCAGTCCCCAGATGTAACCACTATTTACATTTGTATACATATTTTCCATTCATATTTTAATAAACTTATTAAATATGATGTATCCATAAATATATATAGCAGTGTATGTTTCAAAATTTTTACATAAATGGAATCATACTGTAAAACTCATTCTAGAACATGCCTTTTAAAATTTCATATATCCTTTGAGATTTATTAAAGCTGGCACATACAATTCTAGTGAACTCTTTAAATTATAATACTTACTTGACTGCAGTACAGTTTACTTAGTCATTCCTTTTTATTTGTGGGTGCTTATTTCCCCCCTATTTTTACTTTTTGCAACTACAGTATAATAATTAATGTCTTTTTGTAAATGCCACATGCACATATGCAGGACTTTTCCTTACATAGTGTATAAGGACTTTTTCATATATGTGTACTTTCATATGTGTGATTTTGACTTACAGAGATCCACATCTACATGTTAAATGTAGATTGTCAAATATATTGTCAAAATATTTTTCAGGGTGATTGTAATTTTTCCGCAGTTGTACCAACAAACTCCTGCTATTATCATACTATTTTTGTCTAACCTTTACTTACAGCTCAGTATTGGGATGACAAATAGAAAAATATTTAAAAATTATGGAAAAACTGGACTATAACATCACCTATCTGACCTAACTTGTAAAGAAAATGCTATGATACTCATGGAATGGTCATTAAGTTTATACTCTGTTACACTATCCTCAACAAGCTTATTTCTTTAATTTTTTTTAGGTAACACTGGTTTACACTACTGTATTGACTCAAAGGCATAGACTCACACTTTCTCAAACACATGTCACCACAGCACACCCGGTAGAGGTACCTTCATATAGTCCTTTGAGCACACTCCCAATTTTATTTCCCTTATCCTTCCCTATCATGGAGACTCAATTCTGTAGTCAGAGTTCTAGGATTTGTTACTAGTTTGGTTTTGTCTTCCCCTGTGCTCTCCTTCTCTATGTTCCAAATATGAGTGAATCCATTTGCTTTTTATATTTTTCATCACTTTTCATTTAACATTATCTCTTGTTACATTCATTTTATCAAAAATAGCAAGAGTTCATCTCTGTTTTAAGGTCGAGTAGTATTCAGTTGTATATAGATACCACATTTTTCTAATCTACTTATTTGTTTTAGGTACTAAGATTTTTTCCATAATTTGGCTATTGTGAATAGTGCTGAAATGAACATGGGAAGTCTATATCCCTTTCTTATTTTTTTTCTGTTTTTTTTTTTAATATAAAAACAATTTTATTTTGTTCTTTGGGTTACAACCTCTCTGTTATATATATTTTCCCCCTCCCTCCTCCCTCTGGTGCTCCCTCCATTCTCTCACACCCCACTCTTTGTAATTTATTAGCTGTGCTGAGTCCATTAGTCTCTTTCCTGTGTTAGTGTCTTTTCTCTGAGTGAGGGACTGTGTTGTTGGGTCCAGGTGCACCTTGCTGTTAGATTTTCAGTCTTAAGTTTGTGTTGGGTGGCCAGGTTATATTCGCTTGTGATCTGTTCATGTTTTTTTGCTGCAGGCCATCCTCTCCAATCCAATCCCATCTCCATTGCTTTGCTGCTTTTCCTTATGGCTCTGGTGTCGGGCTTTGGGGGTCTTGCCTCCTGCCAGTGTTGGTCAAGAAATTTCTCGGAGTTCAGGCTTTGAGTATATCCCTTTCAATTAGTGTTTTTATGTTCTTTTGGTGAATATCTAGGAGTAGAATTGCTGGGTCATGCATTAGATCTATATTTTCAGTAGTACTGTTTACTATAGGGGCCAGGCCAGTCTATATTTCTATTAGAAGTTGTACAAGGGTTCCTTTTATTTTTATATCTCTACTGACATTTGCCCATTTCTAGTGTTTTCAATATGGGTCATTCTCACATGTGTGAGGTGGTATCTCACTGTGGTTTTGATTTGCACTTTCCCTATGACAGCTCTGTAGAGTAATAGCTTTAGTTCATTCTACAGTAATTAAAAAGATGTTTTTCTGTTTTATGAATTTTGGGTATTTTAAAAATAATAAAAATGTGCTTTATTACATATTGTAATATAGTAAGTATATATAATTTGTTTATAATAGTTGTAGCTCATATTTTTCACAAGTGTCTTGATCCACTTGTAGATCACATTTTTTCATGGATCACATACATATGCATAAATATAAACATATACAGTATACAGTTTTGAAATAAACACTATATATATGCTATTTAATGTAACTGGGTTTTGAAGTGTGTGTATAAATCCACCAACTTTTCCCTTAGCACTCAAACTAATTTTCAAACAGCATTGTAGTCTAGATGAATTTTTCTCAATATGGAATAATACCACTGTGTTGAAATAACTAATTTCAGTTTGTGTGAGTGGTCTGTATCGATATGAGTTTTCACACTCCGGTTGTCTATAAGAGACCTTATTAATAACCAGAACTAACAAAATATACCAGGCTTTTATATTGAATTGAACATTTAAAAATCTACAAAATACTTAGAACTTTGTCAATTTGAACACAAGAATAATTTACTTTCTGTGGAGATTTATGCATATATAATAGGCTTTAACATATACCATTTTAATGAATGGACAGGAAACTTCTTTCTGAGATAGGAATGGATGGCTTTAATTTCACTCAATGTTGCCTTTGTCCTGACTAAGCTTTGTGTAGATAAGCAGTCTTAAATTTGTCTACCAATTTTTTTCAGTTCTTTAAGCTAAAAAGTCAACCAAATACTCCTTTTAAGTTATGGTTTCTGTTTAAGGAAGTTAATTAAAAAAGTGCAGGATGTATTTTACAATATAACAAAGCCTCAGTAGTCTGTGAAGATAAGCCTTTTAAAAATACATTAGAGTCTTACTTAGCTTTATTTCATAGTTCTGATTTGTAACTCAAGTCAGTGGCTACTAATTCTGATATCTTTATCATTAAAGGTCAATATTTACTGAGAGTCCCTTGTCAAAAGTAAAGTGATTTGCATTGTTATGTAAAAGAATCTGTTGATCTTCTCTCCTTAAAGCTTATAATCAGAAGAAAAAGATATGGGGCAGACATGAGAGGATACAGGTGCTTATCAAAAGAAAAGTTTACTGAGAAATACTGATTTCCATATTGTTCCTTATATCTTTTTTTCTCTGAAAGACATGTTTGTCTTTAGGTAGTTTGTGGTGGGATGCTTAGTATAGTGATTATGAAGAAGCTAATGTTCAACATCTAGTGGTTCATGGCAATTCCAGTTTTCAAACACAACCACAAAGGACTTAACCTTTCCTTTCTGAACTCAGTAGATCTCAAGTCTTCAATTTTGTCTTTGATTGGAATCTGATCTGGTTTTTAGTTTTGGCCTGGATGAGCAATTCAGTTATAATTTCTTGAGGCTGGTTGGCTTTGTTTTCTAGGAAGTTTAATTGGAGTTATGCAAATGCTTTGAAAGTGTGCACCATTTGTATTAAGACTTCAGTGATTATCCTTTGCACATAATGTTTATTTTGCTCTGAAGAACTCAATTTTTTAACAGATTAAACTTTTTATTCCTCATTAGATATGAGCCTGGAAATCTTAGAATTTCCACTTTGAGGATGAGAAAAAAATTAGGACTAATATGTTCATATTTCTTTCTTAAGTCCATACAGATCCCATTTGGTCAGAAATGGAGTTTGGTGTTTCAGTGACATACCCCTTACTTTGTGTTTTACTTTAAATGCCAAGTGTCTTCTGGTAAAACTTAATGAAGTTGTCAATATCAGAACAGCTGACCTATTATAAAAAGCCTATAGATTACTGCGAGACAACATTCACTTGCTATTTCCATTTAAATTTCTTTACTTATTGGTCAGATTGATTCTATTTTTCATATCATCCACCATTAGGGTTTTTACTATTACATGTTTCTATCATTTAATTTCTGAATTCATCTTACTTGGGTTACTTTCTATGGCAGAACTACCTATCTTTAAATATATTTCTTTGTTGTAAATATTTTTCTTGTTTTATATGTTTTGTCATTAAACATTTCTACATTCAAATGAGGTTAAACTTTACTGTCCAGTGTGACTTCTGACTCTTGGTACCTCTTTAAGAAGGCCTTTCCTTTCACAAAATCCTAATCAATTCTCTTTGCAAGGCTCCTCTTAGTATGTTTGTATTACTGAGTAAATAAAAAGCAAGTTGATGCTTCAACTATGTTATTTTTGTTAAAAATAATACATTCATTTTCTTGAGGAGGCACATAAGTTTATGCATAAAAATAAGAGATCTAGAAGACGTTTCATCAAACTGATAATGGTGAATACTTTTAGAGAAAAGTCAAGAAATCTGAGTGTAGTAGTCAAAGAAATCTTAAACTTAATGAAAATTTTGGAAATTAATTTGATGAACTCTGTTTATATGTATTAGTTGTATATTTAAGGGTCAATGGGTATGTGAATATATGTAGGAACATGTATATGGACATATATATATTTAAGCATGTCTTTTTCTAACATTTTCTTAAGTGGTTACAATATATGAAAAGTATGTTTACAACCTCAGTTATAACTTTAATATTCTATTTTTTTATGATTACTATGTTTTCCTGTGATTATTGTTTTAAAGTTCATAGGCACTCATACCTTTTACCATTTTTAAAATAGACTTATCATGCATTTTACAGTATTTACACACTAACTTCTCTAAACCTAAAAGTAAAGACTATGTAAGCTGTATTTTCCCCTTAATCTACCATAGGTTAGCTTCTTATGTCTTTAGAGGTAGGTTTTCTGATGACTTCCATTTTATCCTATGTTTAAAGACATTTTTTTTCATTTAGCATTCATTTCTGTACTTTAAAATCAAAGAACTTCAAATCTCAAAATGACATTTATAACCAGAGAACATCCAATTTAACTGAAAGGGGTGAAGAAGGGCAGGGAACCATTGTCAGGAGTTCTAGTAATTGTGTAGCTACAGACAAACTGAATGTATTTGCTTTTAATGGAAACAGCAACTTGCTTTTGATTGGAACTCAGCAATACAAACATATTTAGAGGAGAATTGTAAAGAGACTTGGTTATGATTTTGTGGGAGGGAAGGCCTTCTTAAAGAGGCACCAAAACACAGCTGTCACGCTGGATGGTATTGTAAAGTTTGACCTCATTTGAATGTAGAAATATTTCATGACAAAACATAAAAACAAGAAAAATATTTATAACAAAGAAATTTGAAATGGGAAAAGATCCTTAGGGTGAAAAATCGTGACTTAAAGTAGCAGTGACAACTCATTTTGGGTCTTTCATAAAAGTCTTCTTGAGAATTGCTATTGTTCACTGAGACCTGATGGTGAGCATAGTGATTAGTGATTGAAATGCATAAATGGATATTATATTGGACCTTTATCAAAAGTACTGATGAATGATTTCTTCTTTAAGTGAAATTTGAAACAAACTGAGCATTAATTGGATATGCTCTTTGTGTAAAATGTCTCTCTTAAAATGTGATGCATGGAGTGTGCTCTGTTCTATGCAGAGTGTATTAGGTTTTCAGGTTTACTCCAGATTACATCAGCTCTTTTATATGTGATATTCCAGTGTTGCCACTACAATATATTAACATTTTGATACATCGTATTGACAGGACATACATAAAAGAGAGTAAAGTGAGTTGGGAAAAAACGTTTAAGTATTTTCTTTCATTGTCTCCCTGGTCTGTGATTTGAGCTTGGAGTTCTTGTAGTGAAGAAACAGACTATTGTGGGAGAACACTGCTGTACAATATTTATTGCTTGCTTTAAGGGGAAAAAACACCAGTATAATTTCTTGAATAGTAATATAATCAAAGTGTGAGTGGGGGGTGAATTTTTAGTTATCTAAGAGTCTTAAATGGAAAATAAGAAACAGTATGTGTTCCTGACATGGGTGCACATGAGAAAGAAGACTTAAAAATCTGCAATAAACTCCTCAGTTATTGTGAAAGATCCTAAGATGATGTTTTAAAATGATTGTTTCACATACTACTCTATTTCCTGTATCTAGCACATTGGCAGACACATAGTATGTGCTCAGTAAGTCTTGTTGAATACATTATCATTGTATTTATTTGACCTTTATTTGAATCCAGAAAATAAGTCACAACACATTTTCCGTGTGTCTGAGTACCAGTGCCATGTCCCGAGTAGTTTGCTCCACTAATCTTGTTTCCATGGTAAAATGAATTCCCATCTACTCTCTAGAGGTATGTAGGAGGTTGGCAACATCTCTGTTAATTGTGAGGTCACCAGTGAGACCTGGCAGTGATGAGTACTTCCCCCAAATGCAGCTGTGCAGCTTTCTCAGTGGTCTCATTGAGTTCTGCTTCAAGCACATAACTGGGCTGGAATTGCATGAGATAAGTGCAAGAGCTCATCACCATGGTGAATGTCTCTGAAAAATCACTGAGTGACTAACTCTCTAACAACTAGGTGTACAATGACTATGTGCCAACTCATTAAGTGCTTGGGTGGGTGGTAAGTTGGGAGATAGTTTTTTTTTTCTTTTTAATAAGAAATAGTAGAGGTCAAGCAAAATCAGTATGTTTTAACTTCTCGTGACTACACAATGAAACATGTAAAATTCTCATTTACAAGAGAAGAAAGTCATATTGTAATGACTAGAAGATCCTGGTTGATACAGGCAGCAGGATGGTCTCCTGCTCAGTTTTTGCTGTTGTTTTTAACAGCAGTATGTGTGTCTGATCATCTTGTGTAGGGTGATGACTTTTTAAAGCTAAGCAATGGGGCTAATTTAGTGCCCCTTCTAGGGTCCTTTGCTGATGCCTTCTCTTAATTCTCAGTCTTAGGTGCTCTTCTGATTTCTTGCACAGTTTCTTTCTGAATAACATTATTCATTCCCATGGACTTAAAAGATCTTTCTACTGGAGCTCCAGATGTGTGAGTAACTCAAAACTTTCCACTAATTTCCAAGCTCTGTGTATTTGATTTCTCCTCTTAGATACTATACAGATACATCAAACCTAATGATTTTCCTTCAGAAATTTCAATTATCTACTCCTAAAATCTGTTCCATCTTCAGTGTCTAGCACTGTTCTTTCAATTATAGATACTTTTCTCTCTTCTTTAGTTCTTAAGTCAGAAACTTTGAAATCATATTCATTCACTATAACACTGTTACCTTGTGTCCCAACATCTAAATCATTCACAAATTAGAATTGTTGCTCTCTGGCTTATATGAGAACCCAAATAAATATCAAACCAGTTAACTTTTCCCCACATCCTTATTTTAGTCAGTTACTACCTATAGTAATGCCATCTATTACTTCCATAGTTTGGTCATGATAATCTGTCACTTGGAACAAAGCTGTATAACTGACTTCAAATTATTTTCCTTAATTCTCCCTTATCCATCCTACACTCAGTTTTCCCAAACAACAAAATATTTTTCTCTCAAAAAATATCAGATTATACCATCTACTATCAGATGTCTCCAGTTACACTTTAAAGAAAATTTCAACAGCATGGTCTTCAGATATCTACAGGAATCATACATACCCTTCCAACTCCTTGCTTGGCATTTTGCTGCTGTTATTGGTGATTCCTGTTGCTGACTTAAGTCTCTATGTCAGGTCTTTAACTGAGTCCAAGGTAATCTATTTATCTTCCTTCTGGTAGACCTACATCCATACCAGAATTTTTTATTGCTTGAACTGCTTATAGTTGATTCTCAATGTGACTTGTTCATCTATTTCAATATACAATTTCTTTTGAGTACTGTTGGTTTTACAACACTGTATATGCTTTAGGGACATAGGTTTGCACTTCATATATTTCATATATATATATTTCATATATATATATGAAATATATATATATTTATATATATATCATATATATATCATATATATATAAATTTTATAACTGCACCATACCCAACACCAAAGCATCCTTAATTCTCTACCACAATCCATTGGACCTTTACCCCCCCCCCCATCATGTCCCCCCTTCCCCGCACACACCTTTCCCTTCCCAAACCCATCTTTCTCCTCTGGTTACATAGGTTTCTGCTTATGGTTAAATTTCAAAATTTGTTTTGATTTGCTTTTGTCTGTCCCTTTGTCAAGTTTCTGTATGCTCAACATATAGGTGAAATCATCTAGTGTTTTTCTTTCTCCTTCTGACTGGTTTCACTTAAGATAATCACCTTGAGTTCATGGTCTTGCAAATGTAAGATTTCATCTAATTTTTTCAGTACTTAAGTGGTATTCCATTGTGTGTATACACCATAGCTTCTTTATGCACTCACCTATACTTGGACTCTTACATTGTTTCCATATCTTGGCTATTATAAATGGTGCTGCAATGAACACAGGACTGCATAAAGCCTTTCAAATTAGTGTTTTTGCAGCTTCAGGCAGATATCCAGGGGTGGGATTGTAGATCCTGTGGTAGAGCTATTTTCAATTTTTTGAGACTCTTCCATACTGTTCTCTATAGTGCTGGGCTGGATTAGTTTTCATTTCCACCAAGAGTGTATGAGGGTTTCCTTTGCCCCAAAGCGTCCCCCCTGTCAGCAGTTATTTCTGTCAACCTCTTAAGTATAATCTAAGTCATGCATGTGCATATTTTTAAAAAATACAATATTTTCTACAGTAATTAACATGGATAAACTAAAAATATCCTGCCTTCTCTCTGTCTGTGATTTCTGCCCTCCTGAAACAATAGCATTTCTTTTGGTGTTTTCCTTGCTCTATCGTGCTAAATAACATTATTCTATATTTTAGAGTTTCTAAATATGTTTTATCTGTGGCATTACAGTTTAAAAACATATATTATCATACTTGGTAATTTAATAACATAGACTTTTGTCAGTCCAAAGTTGCTATACTGATTTCCTCTCATATAGTTTCTAAGCACCCGACCTTGGTATATGGTGTTCCTCCAACAGATAGCAGCATCCTTCCCTCACATTCACTTTCATATGACTGGCTTCATCTCAGTGCTGCTGCACATAATGTGGCCTTGCGAAAGTTTCATGGAGACCGCTTCCATAGCATCGCCACCTCCACCTCCACCTCTCCTATTCTTGTCTATTCCCTTAATGATACTTTTCATAGTTTATAATTTATAAAATAAATTTGTAAAAATACCTGAGTTTTGTTCTCTTTGGCCCTAATATATAATGTCCATGAAGATAGTGATTAAATCATTTTTCATCGTTGATTCCTACTACCTTGCATACTGTCAGTGAGAGGTCTTCAAGAGGGAACCTTGTTATCAACTTTTGATAATAACTGGGAACATTAAAAAATAGGTTAAACTTTTAACTCAAATAGTTGATAAGCTTAGAAATACATTTAAAACTGAACTGCTTCCCACCTCTGAAGTTGCTTTATAAAATGGAAAGGATCAATAGATATCCCAACAGACCAATTAAGAAATCATAAGCAAAACCAAATTACAGTAAAATGAATGAATGCAAATGTCTATAGAAACAGCTTTTTTTGATAGGAGTGAAAACTGAATACAATGTGAAATAACTATCATAATAACAGAAAAGTTAATTGTTTCAGATACCCATGCGAGAATAGAACATTCATTTTCTACTTTCACTGTTATTATCACTTCCTTTTCACTTCAATGTAGAACAGCTATGTTGATTGCCATATGTGTAATATTGAATATTATTTATCTTTAGCGAAGTGAAAAAGGAACACTTTTGAAATTGTTCTTAAATTCTTTAGCAAATGTTGGGGCAAGTTAGAAGACATCAGTGGTTTTCAGGAGAAAGTGTATTGTTTTGTTTGTAGAAGTGAAATCTGTTCCTGTGCAAGTATTATGCACATATGAAACCTGTTGAAAGGATCTAACATAGAAGACAACATAAAATTCGAAACTTGTATCTAAGAAAAATAGATGGCCTCAAAAGGGTTTACTTACATGTTTATTTCAGTTTGGTTTTTATTACATGAGAACAAATCAACTTTTTTCAAAAAAAACTTTTCAGTTTAATCCTTGAGAAGTAAAGCATCACGCAAATTCTGTGTCTTTTCACTAAGCAAAGAAGGTGACTTCAGAATTTGCTGTAGACCCAGCTACTTTCTCTTTAGGCATGATACAAAGTGCCAGTTGTGGTTTCCCTTAGCCAATAAAAGGAAACAAAGTTTGAGAATAAACAAAGTTTAATTTGTCTACAAATTGAGTAGGGCATCAGATTCATCTCTGAAAGACCACTGTTCTGCTCTTTGGCAGACAGTAGGAATATTTATTCACAGTTACAAGGGAGTAAGTGGGGAGTGGGCAAGGATTTGGCACATCCATTCTTGCAACACAATGTATCTGAAGGTGCTGGTTGATGCCAGCTTGTTTTCATCATCACCTGCTGGTCATCAGTGCAGATGTTATCTTCCTACTGATGCCCTTTCCCCTTGGAATGTAAGACAACAAAATTTGTCAAATAAGAGTAAATAAAGGAAATGGGAGAGCTTACCTGGTGTGGCAGAAAGGAGAGAGAAGTTCTTTGCTACAAAAGAAATGTGTCACCTATTCCCAGATAGTATAATTTTATTCAGTTTGCTGCCAAGAAACACTGTGCTTTATACATGCAAGCAAATCTCCTGCCATGACAGAATTCAGTTTCATATAGAGCATAAAACACCTTCAGCTTTAAAAAGAACTGTTCCAGTGGTTCCAGACATCACTTTTGTAGCCCAGAAATAATTGACTTTGGACCACAGCCTTCCAGCCATATTTTAAAAGTCCTGTTCCCTGTGGGTCTCCACTATCTCCCAGATGGGGGAGAGAACAGGGTTTACTTTTGAATGTGAATCAAATAAGTAATGCTGCTGTGGAAAACCCTGTTTTCCTATTATATGATTGGCTCTATTTTGTCACTCCGGTCCAGTTGTACCATCCTTGCTTTTCCTTGGAAGTTCTATGCATGTTCCTATTACCATTTCTTCCTCTGTCTAGAATGGTTTTCTCCACAGTTGGCCTAGTTGTTTCTTTCTAGTTCTCTGCTCAGATGTTACCTTATCCAAAAGGCAATTCCCATTCACTTTCTAACCCTTCATTGGAATTGGCATCTGAGTTCATACTATATAGATCTAGCTCCTCATTACATAAACAGGACTCAAGGGCTCTCCTGTGTGTGCACGCACACATGAGCATCTGGTCTTCCACTCTCATTGACTTGTAGATGGTGAATAGTCCTGTTGTAAATCTGGCCACAAAAATCTTCTAGTCACTAAACGCTTATCCTGTAATCATCAAATCATCCACATCTGCATGAAGGTAAAACACTGGCACATGTCCTACACATTCAGATTTTGCTAGAGCTAACCACTTACAATGAGAAGGAGCATTGAGGAGTTCTTTTTGCACCCAGAACTTTTGTTAGTACTACTCAACCCACAGGGTTTTCTCTTGGTTCTTCTGGGTCTGACACTGTTAAAGAGGCAGGAAGAGGAGGGTTTAGGCGTTACAGAGCTCTGTGTTTGGCAGGAACTTAAAATGACCTTTCAGTCAATATTTCTGTCTCTCTATGGCACTTCCATTGCAGATGCTTCTCTTCAAAGAATCCCCTTAGTCTTTGGGGGGATCTCACCCTTATGAAGAGGGTCAATCTATCTTCCTGGGTGTTAATTTTTCTGTCAGAATCTGTGTGGGCTGTATTTTTTAGAGACTAGGTCTTGCTAGGTTGCCCTGGATAGTCTTGAACCCATGAATTCAAGTGACCCCTAGTTTTACCTCCCAGCACTGGGATTACAGGCACGCACCTGGCTGTATAGGCTGTATTTTAACCTCGTGTTTTTTTCTTTTTATTTTGAAATAGAACACAGACATATAAATAAATACTTAAAGTATCCGTGTAAAACTCAATGACTGGTCATGAGAAAGGAAAATGTTCCTTTGACCCGGTGACTAGCTTACAGTCTCCCCTTCTTGAGTGTAGGCTGGATGGTCAACCTTGCTCACTGCCGTAATCCAAACTCTGGCTGTGTATGTTGATACCTGTAAGCATTTTATGGAATGAAGGGTTGGATGAATAGTTGATAAAAATATGAGATAGAGGAAAAGCCGTTACTCAGCAACTGCAAATCTGGGTTATAAAGTTTATATGTGCTTTTAAGAAGCAAAATAGCTATTAAGCTTTCTGAAATGGGCAAATAATTATAAAAAATTAACATGTGCTTTCATACAGATGAAAGCACACACGTATACATAGGTATGTATACTCATATATACTATGTGTTAATAGAGTAAAATATATGCATGTATAATTATACATGATAGGATTTGAGATGATGATCTTTGAATCATTTAAAAAATTTCTTTTAATAAATAAGAAAACTTGAAAGAAAAGAAGGACAGAAAAACTAAAATCTTTCAAATAATCACTCAGATTTGCCATGGGAGGGTTATTGGCATCCACATTTGAAAGAGACCTGGAGATAAAACCCTTTGGCCCACTCAAAAATCCAGTATGCATTTGGCAGTTAGGAAGTGTGATCACATAAAACAGCGCATGAGCATTCAGAACCTTCAGTGCAGCATTTTTGTCTTCTGCTTTTGGAGGAATGGAACCTGGTCTTGCTTTTGCTATCAAATATTGGACAGCAACCATTTGTGAGCTTCAAGCCCTTAGTGCAAAATTTTTTAAAGATGAGAGTTGTTTGGAATAAGGGTCGCATGACAGATCCAGATTTTTTTGGCTACACCCAGAAAGGCAGTCTGTACTTAAAGCCAGACAGTCTTTGGTTTAAACCTATCTTTACCACATATGGATCTGTCCTCTTAGAATACAGTTAATCTTTGTAAAGCGCATCACTTTATTCAACTTTAAAATTGTTGAAATTAGCATGTGCT
The DNA here is from genome assembly GCA_004024945.1 of Uropsilus gracilis. NCBI lineage: Eukaryota > Metazoa > Chordata > Mammalia > Eulipotyphla > Talpidae > Uropsilus > Uropsilus gracilis. Next base: position 22,657 of record PVHY01009232.1, on the reverse strand, counting down.
CCAAGCTTACTATACAATTTAATGAAACAATGCACATACAGTGACTGGCATGTAGGCATCGTATTTTCATGTATTTTAAAATAAATATTTAAAATAAGAGTAAAGGACTATACTTTTTAAAATCTGGGTTACCATGGAACAGTCACAAAAAGAGGTGCACAATGTAAGAGGGGGTGCTAGTTTGGAGAGTTAACAATATAATTAAAATGAGATGCTAAGATGTGAGAAATGAAAATGAACTCCTTAGTTTTCTTGATTTGGAGACTCCAGTGGTGGCCAAATGATTTCTCAGTTTCCTTCTATCATTGCAGTTTCATAAGTTTCTTTTTGAAGGCCTTTAGCAAGGAAAGAAAATGTTATGGTGTTAACACGGTGGTCAGATGAAAGCTTTTCCTAAAGATAAAACAGCAGGGAGGTCATGTTAGAAATTGCAGAGGGAAGATGTAACTTTCCTTTAGATGGAGTCACAGTAGAGTGAGTAGACAGATAATGCTGTGAGTCGCTGAGAATATTTTTTTTTAGTTTCAAAAATAAGGACTATATTCAGTTAAAGGCAGCATCCCTGGAGCCCTGATACGCCCCAGGCTTTAGGTGTGGAAGTATGATGACCAGTGCTGGGACCAGAGTCTTCCTTCAAGTCACTGATGGTCTTCAGAGAGAGGAAACAAGCAAGGTTTACTAATAGTCATAGTAACAGACAAGGTTGGGTGCTGATTGGATTGGAGAGGCTGTGATTACTCTGGACAGGGCAGCTCCATTCTGAAGGAATGATGCATACTGAGAGGTGCTTTGTAGAAAGAGAAAAGGGCCTACTAATTATCCCAAGATGTGGTTTTCAAATGGAAGCTATTCTGTACTATGTTAAATGTGAACTTTGTTGACACAATTGAAATTTGTTAAGGTTACATATGAGGTTTAGGTAGTAAAACAAAGCTGGAGAGATAAGCAAGTGTTTATCATGGCCTTTTATCTTACATACCCTGTCTATGGATTTGAAGTTTATCCTTGTGAGTGTCAAGGGGAACATTGAAGAGATTAAATTAGGAAAACTACTTAGTATGATGAGACAAAGGGATAGATGTGTCAGAAGTATATTGTCATTCAGATTTATGTGTACATAGAGGGTACACTAAGGTTTGAGAAATCACTCCCAATTATTATACTATCAAAGATAACATCTATTTGAAGAAAACATGAAACACACTTTATCATATGAAATTACAATAGTTATAGATAATTATAATAGCATTGTAATAGATAAATTATACTACTATATTTATAATTATGTCATGTCCTCTATACTATGTTTTAAACTCCACAGTGCTTTGTTTATTTAATGAAACATACACTATAACATTGCTGTGCAAAAAACAAAACAAAACAAGAAAATAAAGTCAGTGTTATACAGAAGGTCAGATCATGTAGGGCATCACAGATACTTATCCAAATGTCTACCAGATATGTTAATATTAGATCCTTTTAGCAACTTCAAGTTCTGCTATTTAGAAATAGTACTTGTGCTTCTTCCAAGGATTCCCTTTTTCTTTTTTCCTTTTTTTATTAATCATTTGTTGTTTACATATTTATCTATATATATGTGTAATTATATCACATCATTACATTCCCCAGGGTTATTCCTCCACCTTATCACTCATGAACCTTCATCTTGATATTCTTATGCTCTTCCCTTCCCTGATTTCTCCCTCTCCTCACCCTCCTCCCTTCCATAATTGCTTGTCCCAGTTCTGTTGTTAGCTTATTTTGACTTTTTCTTGGTCCTTTGTTTTTTATACCTATCTCCCATCTATTGGTGAGACCATATGGTTTCTGTCTTTTTCTTTCTAACTGATGAATGCTTAAAAAAAGATGTGGTATTATTTGCACAAAGGAATAATATTCTGCAATCAAAACTGACAAATATGGCACATTTGTGATAACATGAATTCACTGTTAAATATACCTTTTAGTCAGTTCATAGAGCCATGTTTTCAGATCAGGAGACTAACTTTTGTTTTCCTGTGAAGAACTTTGTCACTTGATATTTTTCATTGTATGGGCTTATTTTTAGGGGACTTTTCCACTTTTCTGCATAAAGTCATAATTCTGTCTTCTTGACTGTTTCCTAGACTGCATGTCTTCTTGACCTTCGCTCATCACACTCTCCTTTCAACTGGAACAACCTTGCCCCCAGCCTTATCCAAGTCCGGGTTTCCCTCAAGACTCTTAATGTCCGTCAAGTATAATGCTCTACCTCTTACTCATGTCCCTTATCACTGATGGTATTTAGTTTTTATATCTATAGATACGCTATATATTTTTAAAAATAACATTGTCAAAGGCCTCCCAATGTTCAGTTTGCGCCTCGGATCAGTACATCCATTCAGTCCACTGGATACTTTCTTAGAAAACCAAAGTTCTGGAAAATTTTTGGAAAAAAATATGAAAAGAAATCAAGAGATAATTATAGTAGTGCTTCAATTTTGTAAATGAACAGGAAATAAGGCAATGGAGATGGAGTTAATCTCGTCTGACTGTGAATAAAAATAGAAAGTACTATGTTGCTTTCTACTTGTCAGTTGTTTTTCAATTATGTTTCCATTATACCTTTAGAATCTGTCTATTTGACAAACTTAATTTGGGTATGAACAAATGAAGCACGATAAGTTAAAGCAGCTGCATATAAACATCTGTGCACACTGACAAAAACCTACTTCATGTTGTGCTTTTGTTTGTTTGTTTTGTTTTGTTTTGTTTTGTTGAGACTAGGTCTTGCTATTTTTGCCTGTGGAACCACAGTCTCTCGTTGCCCGGGGTACCACAGACTCAAGCAGTCCCCAGCCTCAGCTTCCCAGGTAGCTGGGATTACAGATGTGCACCACCACGCCCAGCTATTTTTTTTGGAACTAGGTCTCACTACGGGCCCCAGGCGGGGCTCGAACCACGATCCCTAGCCCCGGCCGCTTCATAGGCTGAAGCTTACAAGCACGAGCTTCATGTTGTGTTAAGAAGGTGAAAGGGGGAGTCTATCCCTACCCCCTCCTGAGCCTGGCCAACTCAGGCTGTCCTCCTGTTCTATCTCCTTTTATTTCTGATCTTTTGTTTTCTTTTTCTTAAGTAAACTTGCTTGTATCACCCACTCAAAAAAAGTAGTTGATGATAGCACCAATATACCTACATGGAGACCCATGTTAATAGTTGTTTGGAAAAGCACAAGAGCATCTAATAGAAAAAGTTTTTGAAACATCAGGACCAAGAGGAGAAGAAATGTCTGCTATGATGGTAAATTTACAAAATGCTGAAATAGGTGCTGAATTATCAAAGAAAAACATTTAGTGACACAATATAAAGTCTGTTCCATGTGGATATGTTCATAGTGGTGGAAATACATCAACTGTTAACCTTCATTCCATGAAACAGCTCAGTAGTTAAATTCCTTTTAAAAAATTTAAAGAGGATACTTTAGAAGAAAAGTGTGCCATGTGCAGATAGTTTATTTCATTCTTTAGATAATGTTTCATGTTATATTATCTAAATTATCTTCTCTTTCTGTCTACAACTGATAGGACAGTGTCTGTGTGATTGTGAGTGTTGCCTATTTGTGGATTTTCCAGCACAGGGATGCTGTTGAGAGAACTTTGTTTGGATCCATGTTTCTCCATGACATATACAATCACAGTATAAATAAAACCATTGGTTTTGTCAGTGGGAAAAGCGACCCTTTTCTGGGAATACAATAAACCTCAAGATCCTGTTTTAATAAATACCACAAGCTTGAAAGTTACCAAACCATCTCCAGCACTTGTTGCGCTGGTCTCAGACAGAAAGTCCTTCCCTGGAGAGAGAACACTGCACACACGGTGCTAAATGTGCCCCAGAGTGGTGATGAGCACACTGTGCTCAGACAGCAAATATGTGCTCAGTGAATGAGTCACCGTTAATAATTATGCCAACATTTTTTCCCTTTTAAAAAAGTTCTTTTCATTTTAAAAATCGCCTATCAGTAAAAATCCAAATGCAGCAGATAATATCATATTATAAAAGGGTTTCCAAATCCTAACTTTAAAAAATAATTTATTTCAAACATTATTTAGTTTAATATGGGAATATAGAAAAGAATAGCATTTCCTTCTCTGGACACTCTAAGCTCTTTCAATCCACAGTCAAAATTTGAGATATTTGTATTTTGTTTATCCTTAGTGAAAATGAAAGTTGCAGAGAACATTTGTGGAGTAGTTACCCAGTATCAGATCCTATCAGAGCCTTGCATATGCTTTTTGACAATGAATCTTCCAATTGATCCTAGGACACTGTTGTAAAAATAAAGATGCTATATCTTTCTTATAGTTCATGGCTAATTTTAGGCTATGAATCCAAATAGTCTTAATACAGAATCTGTTCTTGGAATCATTAAATTTTATGTAAGAGTGCAATTAAATTGCACAGGGTTTATTGTTACAAGTCTAAACTTTCTTGTAACCTGTGGGGAAAAAATACATTACATAAAGGAGCTTTGATATAGAGAAACATACATCACATAAAAGATTTTTGATTTAGGGAAACCGAGCATGTTTACTTGAGGTGTCTAACTGAATATCATAACAATTATTATTTTAATCTTCAACTGTCCATTTTACTGGTGGCCTAGAGTACTCATGGAACCTCACAGATATAATAATATATAAGGTAAATGCAACATATTCCCTTGTTTTTCCATTCTGAATCAGTGATACATGATGTGATACCATATAGCCTCAACCTAGGTGTGAATGAACTACCTTTTAAATCATCATTTAAATTTTAAATGTTTGATGTTCTCTTTTTCCCCCATTAAATTAGGTTCCAGGGAACACTTAGAGGATTTCATATAATTTCTTTAAAATTCAGATTGTTTCATATTTAAAAGAATAAAAAAGTGTGTGAAAACAAAAGTAAAATATAATAGTATATGAAAATAAAGGAAGTCATATTAAAATTACACAAAATGACCCAAATAGATCCATATGATACTTTTTAAAGAATCCTATATGTATATATTTTTTTATATTATCTATCCCAAAATGCTATGTACATGTGCTCCCATGTTTACATATATGTGTATGTATGAAAAGGAAGAAGGAGGGAAGAGAAGAAAGATGAAAGAGGTGGTAGAATTCATATTCAGTACTTAAGAATTTTTACATATAAATATTCAACAAAAGGCAGTTGAGGGATTTTATAATTATTTTTAAAGTTTTTAATAGTGTCAATTCTGTATAAAATAAGGTGAGGTGTCAACGGAGTACTCTTTCTTTTAGAAGTTATTGTACACTAACAGCTAAAACAAAACAGTATATTCCTAAGGAAAACATAACTTTAAGTATGGATTTATTTTTTCTTAATAATCACTTTGGAAGAATTACTATATGTAAGAAATGATTATGTAATTACTAGTTATGTGTAGATCAAATAAAAATCAGCTATATGTAATTTCATATACTTAAAATAGGATTAAAAGCTTTGATAGTATATTTGTATCAATAGTGCAGGTTCTAAGAAACTATCTCTTCAAAATATTTACTTAAGCATTAACAGAATAGCCTAATATTATAGTAAATATATATTAATTAGAGTTAACTAAAATAATAAAAATTTAAAAGATCAAGTTACATGGAATCTTTTCGTAGTTAAAATGCAAATCTACACTTTAAAAAGGAAGGAAAAGACTCAGCCTAGCTTCATTATTAAAAGTATACACATTTGTTACAAGTTCTTTTAACTGATTTTATTCTTCTCTAGCATTTTTAGCCCTCTGTCCACAATTGGTTAACTTTAAAATCATGACATTGTATAAAATGAAACATGCTTATGTAAGTAAGTGGTGCTTTGCTTTTTCTGTAATCGTTCAAGCATTTTAAAAAGGCTTTGTAAAAACTTTTAAGAATCTTCTATGCATTAATCTCAGTCAGTTGCTTTGATATCATACTTGATCCTCTTTATTAAGTAATGATTATCAAAAAGTTGAACTATGTGCTGCATGCAATTAAAAACTGTATTGCTCTTCTGTACATGTTGTGCATGGAAGTGACCCCATGGGTCTCCCAAAGTGAGCCTTTAACATTCCAGAAGTTTTACTGTGCATCTGTTGCTGGCTTCTAGCCTCCCACCCACACAGGCTAAGACTAAATGAAGTTTATGCTAGTGCAATAAAGTACATAAAGATGAAATCATAAAATGGGAAGACAGTAATCTTCTTAATGAGGTTGCTAAAGTAGCTTCACTACAAGACTGTATGCACATATGTGAAAGAAAACAGGGTATGTGAGTAGAAGAACTTAGAAAGTAATATATTTAAATGGTTTTTCTTATCTTTTTTATGATATGTATTCCAGATGGGGTTTATACAGCTCAATGAGGACTTCATATTTATTGAACCACTCAATGATACAGTGGCCATTACGGGTCACCCACACCGTGTATATAGACAGAAAAGGTCCGTGGAGGAAAAAGTCAAAGAGAAATCATCTCCTCACACTCCTTCCTGTGGTGTCATTTCAGGTAATGCCTTCTCCTGCAAGGATTTAACTAAATATGAAATAGGAGATGAATTTTTCAAGAGTCTTTCCTTTCCTCATCTCCCTCTCTTTCCAAATACTGACTTTATTTTTTTAATTTGGAAACTCTCTGATTAGTAAGAAACATATCTATTTAGGCTTTTAGTGTTCTAGAAGCACTACATTTTAATATTAAAAAATCTCTAACAGACCTCACCAGAGATTAATGTTTAACATGCCTTTCATCCCTCTTGAATTATGAAGTGTACCTCATGGGATAATGTTCACCTCACTGGAATAGAAATGCCACTGAGAGTTTCCAGAGTTTGAAACCAAATACCATGAGCTCATGGTCTTATTTTAGTCCAGCTCCATGAAGACATCACAGATAGTGCTTTATTTTCACCAGAAGCATCCTCTTTTCTTTTTTTTCATTGATCCCAATAAAAATCATCTTGGGGACTAAAGTTAACAGAGAAATAGTAAGGAGAGTAAAGATTTATATCTTTGAATCTTATTTGCACTATTATAAGACCTTAAATCTGAAAGCATTATATCCTTGTTTCCTAGTTCTGCACAAGAGTGAAATGGGGGTGACTTGCCACAGATATAAGGAAAAAGAATGATACCACTACATAAAAGGAACTGAAAGTCTTAACCAGCATTCAGAAAAAACCTTAATAAATTCCCTAAGAAAATAATGATGCCATCCAATCCAGACTTCTCAGTGAACTGTCACTGACAGGAGGAATATTTCCAGTTAGCATCTGAAGAAATATGATTATATTGAAGAAATTTTAATGCAAAAAACTTTTGAAATTTGGTGTAGATTTATAATTAGTAATTACTGCTGTTCTTCCCAAAGTATTATTTCTAAAATTGGAGGGTATTGGAGGCCCATTTAGATCTACAAATCCTAACAGTAAGTAACATTTGCAAGGGTGTATAATCTTCAGTCATCAATTGTTTCTGGTGTTGAGATCCAGGAATTATTATAATCTATTCATGTGTATAATTTATCTTCAATTTTTTATTTCTATTTTCTTTTGGGATAGCTCATTTGTAAGTGTCTGTGACAGTCCTCACAAATAATCGTTTTAACACATTCTCGACAGGGATGTTCCCCTGTGGGAAGGCTCTACTATTTTTCTCCACTGAATGGGACTGATTATACTAAATGTACTGAATCGGTGAAGGTCACCTGTGTTTGAAGTATTGCCAGTGGTAAATGCAGGCAGGCGTAGGGTAACTGTACCCATGCCATGCTCCTTAGTGTCCCTATCAAGGCTATTTAAATACGATACATCCCCTTTTGTCTTTTATAAGAGTTGTAGACACTAAAGAGATAAAAACAGCTGGATGAAAGTGAAAGCATCGTGAAGCAAAAGAAAAGCCATCATGTTATATAACAGTGATAACAGCAATACTATTTGGGTTTAGTCCCAGCAAGGAGAGTGCCTCGTATAAATTATACTGAAAATCTGTACTGTGCAGCTTTTACATATAGTAACCACTCATGTACATGGATGACACAAAACAGGCTTTATGTGCCATTGTGCATGGAGGAAATATATGTAGAAAATTCTTATTTAAAATAGGTTTATAAAGCATAAATATATGGTTCATATTTGGCTTAAATAAATGGTTCATACTTGGCAAATATTGTTCATAAAGTTTCTAGTTTGTTTTTTTTTTTTTTTTTTTGAATGTGTGACCTTATATATTAATGTTGACCTACTTGGATCAAGCACTTGTATGCATGTAGGGCTGGGTGAATTAATGAGTTTGCCTATTTTCAGCTGCTTTTTAAGGGTTTAGAACATCTAAATTAGTAGTTGTGAATTAAAATACACATTTCTTCATGTTGGTATCTTACTCTAGCTCTTCTCTTGACTTGAGGCTGGTGTCCTAACATTGAACACATTGCAATGTTTGGATATTGTCTCATTATTTGCCTTTACACAAAGGAATCATGATGTTTAGCTGTATTCAATATGGTCTTTGCAGTATTCCCTTCTGTAATCTGAATGCCTTAGGTATATTAGGTCTATATATATTTATTAATTTTTTTTTCATATTTTGGGATGACTTTATGGTGCCCTTTTTAAAAGATAATATAGAGGAGAAGAAAACACTTAAACTTTAGAGTAAGGGCTCCCAGGTTTGAGGCGTAATTTTAGTCTCACTGAGCTAGTTATCACTGTTCAGTTACCTCAAACAATTGAACACTGACTTTATTTGCAACTAAGCACAACCATTCACCTCACAGGGATGCAGCTAAATAGAGCAGCTTTTATTCTCAAGAGGTGAACAATGCATCATTGCAGATAAAAGCTTAAGTGAGCACTTGTAGTATAATATGATAGACTTAAGATCTAAAGCTTTAATATTGGGTGGTGTTGAACTAATAGAACTTAATAGAACTTATCTAGATTATAGGGGAAAGAGAGAACAAAGTATGCTGGTTAAGAAATGCAATTTAGGGTCACAAAGACAGTGTTCACATTCCTTTGCTACTACTTCGTAGCTATGTAACCTTGGAAAGCATATGTTGTTTCTTAAAATACACAAAATGCAGATGGTGATGTGAAAAGGAAAAAAATATATCTGAAATTCTTAGCTTATGTTGTTAGACAGAACGAGTATCTCAGGCAGAAGGAACATGCACTGAAGAATAATACCAGAGATGCATCAACTAAAAACAAAAAACAAAGCAACAACAAAAATGTCTACATGTCTACAATGTGGGCATGAGGTGCAACCCTTAAAAGGCAGTCCTGGAGTTGGTAACGCAAGACTTGTGTGCCTTGGACAGCACTGTCTATAGGAAAATGTGGTCTTGGAAATGTGAAGCAGGCAAGTGACATTGTCAGTAAATATTTCTTCACCTTTCAGTTAAACTTAAGATGTCTAGGACTTAGTGTGAACAAGAGAGAGATTTATAGACTCGAAGAAAACTGATCTATTAAGGATTTGAGAAGCATAGAGACATCATATCTATTCTTAGAGCTGACTTTACCAGGCAACCACTGAAATAGTTTCCAGATGCCATCACCATTTTGGTGATTATTGTCAGTATGTGGAAGGTATTATGGAGAGTACACATTGAGTGTTGGTGAATTCATTTTAAAATTTCTCTAACTGAAATGGTGTAGTACCAACTACACAGTCTTTATGCAGACACGTGGGTAAAATGGTCTGAAGATTTAGGATATGAAGAATGAGCTCAGCATAGTTGATGTAGAAAATGAGGCCATCAAAGGCAGCAGTGTAATAGAAAGATTACTTCAATATGGAAGATTTTCACACACAATGGCTAACTTGTTTGATGTAGCGTACCATGAAGTTGAGATTAAGAAAACCTAGAATGTTCCAAGTAGCCTTTTAAAAGTAACATGCAAATTAGGACACAGCATACCCATCTCTTGGGGTCAAGACAGCTGTCACTAGGTGAAGTGTTCAAGGAGACATACCTTTCTTTTCCTTACATGGCCTTTCTACTATTTTTGGTGCACTTAAAAACTGCTTGTTTGACAATGATCCCCTTCATTTCTATTTTAACTCTCCTTTTATTTTCTTACCTCTCTTTTTCCTCTGTGGAGATGTCTCCTTCCAGATGTGTACCTCTTAAATGCAGGCATTTCCCACTCACTTATATAATGGTTAGTTCCAAACTCTGTCTCCATTTTAACCTTTTTCCTGACTGCCAGATGTTTATTAACTTCTATTCAGGTGTCTCTCTGACACCTCAGACTTAATAAATCTAAAGTTAAGTCCACTCTCTTTCCTCCTAAATTCTGATGTTGATATCCCCTATTATCTGTTTACACACTTGTTAGAAGAACTACTCTTACAAATGAAAACAAAAATAGCAACAGAGAGAAAGTCTAATTAGCTTTTCTTCCTTTAAGTTTCATTAAGTGTACGTATAATGATATTTTAGTTCTTATATTTTGCTTGTCATCTCATTCTCTGTTACTACCATGGCATGATCTTAACACAGAAGGTCATGTTCATATAGAATATTAGGAGATACGTGTATCTGTATCTTTATTTCCTTATATAGCTCTTCTATATAACTATATAGAAGGTTATATAGACATAGATATATATGTCCTAACATCTCCATATGTGTGTATATCCTATGCACACATATCATATCCCATAATTAATTAATAGCTGTTGATTTAGCCAGGGTGAATCTTTCATATACTTATAGGAACATTCCCTACTAGATACTAGATTTATATAATGATGTGCTAACATCTAATTTTAGGTAGGTAGGTAGGTAGATTGAGATTGCACTTACACCAAATACACACATTTCCATAATATATATATATATATATATATATATATATATATATATATATATATATGTGTGTGTGTGTGTGTGTGTGTGTGTGTGTGTATGTACATCCTGAGATTGAGGATCTAGGACAGTTTTATATATATATATATATATATATATATGTATGTATGTATCTCTATATCTAAGACAGTTATATATATATTCTGCACATGTATATGTGTATATATATATATATCCTTCTGCTCTGCCTTGTTTCATGTGTATTATGTTTTTTTCATGTGTATTGTTTTTGTTTTTCATTAAAAAAGAAATTGTGGCCTTTATTTCTGGTACTGTGGTTAACTTAGTTGACTTGCTTGATATTTGGGTGACTGTTCATTGAACAAACTTTTAATTTGATACCCTGATAGCAAATTTGAGGTGTTATAAATTACAGAAATATCAGAAACTAGTAAAGTTTTCTGCACTGGTGGTGGGTTCAATTTCATATTGTATATCAGAGCTAATTCTATTGATCCTAGAAGTTACTAGCAGAAGAAAACCAATAGTTCAAGAATTCAAAAATAAACTAATCCTAGTACAGAGAAAATATGTTAGAGGGCAAGAAAGATGGAATAGTAAGTGAAATATTACATAACTAAGTAAATTTACAAGTAAAGCAAAACAAGATCTTTTACAAGACTTAAGGAATCCAAGATGAAGGACACCAACTTTGATATTATTTGTCTCCAAATTCAAAATGAAGTTATAAGCATCTATGAAATAACTAATTGAACTCCAGTTTGACTCCGTGGGATTCCAGTACACACATATACTTCCAGAGACTATACTAAAATTACAATAAAGAAATATAAATAAAATCAGTTCCCAGGTACAATTTTGGGAAAGGAGATGATAGAAATTTAGGGATAGCAACAAAGATTTGGTAAAGAGTGAGGAGAGGAACAATGATACTTGTTAGCACTAAATTATAGACATAGTTGCCCAACTATAGAAATTTATTAAAATTGTCTTGTCTACTTAAATTGTCTCATATTATGCAAATTGACCTCAGTAAAGCTAAAAAAATCATAAATTTATTATGTAAAAGTCACATGCATAGAGGAAGTTGCACAATGTTTGAATGCTGAATTTTCACAGAATGAACAAAAGCTTGTCACTAGTACCCAGATCAAAGTACAGACTATCAGATGGTGGGTGTGGTGTGGTAACACACCTAAAGGGTGTGATCCTATACCTCTAAATCATGTACAACATTTTAAACTGTTACCTCAGTTAAGACAATTAAAATATCAGCACCTCAATTATCCACATTGTGGCCATTCCTAGGCTCTGATTTCTAAAATTCCAGGATATTCTTTATGCTCACTTCATGACAGCAGTTTTTCATGTTTTTTTTTTTTTGCATGTTTTTTTTTCCTTTTTTTTTCTTTATTTATATATAAATTTCACAACTTTGTAATCTCAAGGGTTTGCCTCCCCCCCTCCCTCCCCTCCCTTCCCCCCCTTTCCCTCCTGTTCATAGTTGTGCGCTTCATTTTGGTGCTTCGTTTGTTTTGACTTTCTTCAAGGCTTTTATTTATTTTATTTTTTTTTTTCACTTATCCTCCTTTGTCAGTGACTCTTTTCTCAGCATTATGTTTGAGGTTCACGAACATTTTTATATGTTGAAGTAGTTGATTCATTTTCACTGCCATATAGTTATCCATCATATAATTATCCCAGTATTTCTCTAAACACTCTATTACTGATGATTATATGAACCATTTTGAAAAGTGTACATGGGATTTTTAGGCATTTGATGAATATGCATTTTACATAATTAGGTATGCAAATGTTACTTTAGTAGATACTCCCAACAAGTTTTCCAAAGTGTTTATCCTAATTTAACCCTCTGGCATGTAAGTGAATGGGTTTTCCAATTATCTCCACATTTGATATAAACAGGTCTTTATTTACTCTAGGAATTTTAATTAATTTCACCTTCTTCTTTGCCAAATAGCCAAGTAGATATCCATTTCAGAAGAAATGGTTAGCCAAACCCCCTGCCAATTTTCATTTGGATATCTGCCATTAATTTAGAGTAACATTTTTTTCTATATAGTACATTTTCCCCCAAAATATTTTGGGAAAATATTGGTTTCTAACATTATGTAAATTTCAAGCATTATAATCTGACAACTTCATGATGATTTATACACTACATCATGATCATTTCTTTACTATGGAGAAATATTATAAGTATCTTCTCCCACTTGGTGGCATGCTTTTCATTCGAATAGTGACATATTTTAATAAACAGACATTTTACATTTTATGCATTTAAATCTATTACTACATTTGTTTGTGGTTACTACTTGTTCCTGTTCAAAGAATTTTTATTACCCTAATCCTATATGATCCTAATAAGAATCAGAACCATTTCTTTGGAACCTTTACATAATGTTTAATTAGACTGTCTGCCCGAAATTAGGGTATGTGATGTAGTCACTTCAGGAACTTCTTGCAAGAAGAAGGTGGCCTTTATTTTGTTACTGATTTGAAAAGAATAGCATGGAATCTTTTATCAATTACTTTATGTGTAATTTAAACTGTGCTAGAAATTTTTACGAATGTGATCTTATTATAAACTGTCATTACTCTAGAATATAGGTGTTACTCTCACCCATTTTATAGGTAAGGGACACTGAGGCTGATTAGATACTAGTTTCCTAATTGGAAGAGCTAATAAATGTTCAAAGTTTAGTAGGTTTGATTTCAAAATCATACTCCAAAAGCAAATACCCTTTTAAAGTTCATGTATGCAAGGAGCTTAAGGAAATTAAAATTTTCTGTGTATTTTGACAACTTGGAGGTACATTTGAAAATTCATTCTTGTGTTTCAGAAAAAGGAAGACCTAGAGCTAAAAAAACAAAAGAAAGTGGAAGAGGGAAACGATATTCATACAAATTACCTCAAGAATACAACATAGAGACTGTAGTGGTCGCAGAGCCAGCAATGGTTTTCTATCATGGAGCAGACGCGGCCAGGAGATTCATTCTAACCATCTTAAATATGGTAGGCAAACTTTAAAGTGCGCTTGGGATTTTTTCAAGAAAACTCTAAGGAAGAAATGTGTGAGTATAATGAAGTTCTTTAAAAATTAACTCATTACTGTTCTTTCTATTATTGACATCAGTGAAAAACAACAACAGCAAAAAAATCCTAGGTATATATAGCACAATGATCTCTCTTCCAAGAGGCATCAGAATAATTATTCACACCTTCTAGTAAACAAGCATTCTATTATTAATTTTGATGTATTAACACTATTCTTTTCTCTTTCTTTGTTGCCTTTTTCTTTTCTCAAAGGCCATTTTTTTAAAATTAGCAAGTGTGATAATATTGCATTCTACACATGGTCTCCCCAAAAGATTATAATGTGGAACAGATATAGCTTAGTAGTTTGTTGAATGTCTTACAGGTGCATAAAATTGAATGTCAAATATATTATTTGATACATAAAACCTAATAGTTAATAACAACCTTATTTACCAACTGAATCATGTGTAGCTGATTTTGATTGACAACATCTGGATGCAGAAGTCTCTGTACGTAGCATTCTTTGCAAAAATCATACCAATCTTTTGATTCAATAGCATACCCTGTTGGTATACCATTTCAAGTTACAATTAGATTGTTGTGCTGGAAGGTGGTTCTTAAGGTGTGGTAAATATTACATTTTGCTATCATTTGACTGTTTTTTCCAGTGGAAAGCTTTTCTCACCTCTCAGTCTTGTCTGTATATTCAGCTACCTCCAGAGCATCCATCGACCCTCTGTGTAGGGTGAACTGACGCAGCCTACCAACTTCATTTTCTCCTAATTAGTAAGACCTCTGAAAGTATGGGTTCAGTGTGCCAGTTTCATATTTTCTATTACAAAGTAATTGCTACCTTTTACAAAAAGGAAAGACACCTCATAAAACGTTCAGCCCTCTTTCCAGTATTTCTATCCTCACTCCTGTTTTCGAGAAAACTGATTATAATGATGTTCAGAAACCACTAAGTAGTAATGGCCTTCAGTGTGAAAGCAGGAAGCTTTGATGAACTTGTTCCTGGGCAGAAACCTTGGGAGAGAATCAGTTCACTTAGAAGTGAGTTGGGTAGCGACACAAAGCAGGATCTGTTCAGAACTGTCTGCCCCCCAAAAGGAAGAAACTGGCACATTGTATATTAAGAAAAATGCTTGGATATTTTTTTTTCTTTTTTTTTGAGACTAGGTTTCACTATTTTTGCCCGTGGAACCGTAGGCTCTCGTTGCCCGGAGTACTACAGACTCAAGCAATCCCCAACCTCAGCTTCCCAGGTAGCCGGGATTACAGGCACGTGCCATCACATCCAGCTATTTTATGGAACTAGGTCTCGCTACAGGCCCCAGGCAGGACTCGAACCGCGATCCCTAGCCCCGGCTGCTTCATAGACTGAAGCTTACAGGCACGAGCCACCATGCCTGGCCTGCTTGGGTATTAAAATGCTTTCCTGCAGTATCAAGAAAAGCCCATACTTCCCTATCCACCCCACTGAAAACCCTAGGTTATCAAAGTTGCAGTAAGTATCTCAGAGTATCACTAGGTCTAAACTTTTTTGGTATCTAAAATGAACTAGATATGTTATTATTGCTTTTTAAATCAATATTTATATATGTGAAATTTCTCAACTAAATTGAGACCTCATATCTGGGTTTTAAAGAAAATCAAGATGCTTTTTTTTCAGTTTTATATTAGGATCTTTCTTTTTCTTTTTTTAGGTTTTTAACCTTTTCCAACATAAGAGTCTTGGTGTGCAGGTGAATCTCCGTGTGATAAAACTCATTTTGCTCCACGAAACTCCAGTAAGAAAGTCTTGGTTTTTTGTTCAATTAAGTGGATGAGAAGTAACATTCAAATATTTTTAAGTAATGGGAATGCTAGAGGCATACTTTTTTGTTTAATTTAATTCCAGATATAGCCACTGAGTCACTTGAAGTATATGAAAAACTGGTCTTTGGTTTTGGTTAATACCTCAACTTTATTCCAAATCTGGAATGTTCTTAGTTTCCAAGGATCTAGAAAAAAAACAAAATGTAATTTTTAAATGTAGTTTTATTTAAACATGTGCTTTTAAATGTTTTCTTACCTTTAATTCATTTTAAATGGAGAATGATCCATGGCATCATTTTAGCATTCTCCTTAACTGGCACTTTGGAAAACTTTTGTTCTTAAATTGTAGAAAGAGTGAGTTAGTTAGGTGAAAAGAAACACCCCCCCACTACCCACCCCCACCGACTCATACCATAAAACAGATTTTGTAACTATTGTACCTTCACAAAGGTTAAACATTTCGCTCTGGGTGAAACAATCCTGCATGTCTTCTAGATTCTGATTAATTTTATGTTAATGTTATATTCAGCAGTCTTCTTTCATAAAGTTCCCTTCAGTTTTAAGTTTTTTGTGTATATGAGAATAACTTACCTTGAAGTGTAATCTCTTCCTATGTGCAGGCAGATCTGTATATTGGGCACCATGGAGAGAAAATGCTAGAGAGTTTTTGTAAGTGGCAACATGAAGAATTTGGCAGAAAGAATGACATCCACTTAGAGATGTCCACAAACTGGGGAGAAGACCTCACTTCTGTGGATGCAGCTATACTTATAACAAGGTAAAACTTTCAAAGCAATAAAAGGGTATTCCTAATTCCAGGGCCATGCCATTAATCCTACTACTGCCTTCATAGAATACTCTTACTACAGATTTTGTATTCCAAAAATCATTTGGCATCAATGATAGTAGTCATCTCCTAGAATTTGTATTAACTAATCTCCGAACAGTCATATTTTTAATGGGATCTTGATAAAGCATTTGGTTTTTTAATTAAAAGAACAAAATGCCCATATGTTTCTGAACATATAGCAATGGGTGGTAAGTAAAAGCTTAGTGAATTTTGTTTGAACTTTGAAAATATAGAGTATGTACTATACATGAGGGGGGAAATTGCAATGAAATCTCTAATTTTAACCCACTTTGCTTAGAGTTAGTAAAAATGAGTAATTATTTACTAACAATTTAATTCTAGCATCACTAGTATTGACATTTGATATCACAGATAACACAATAACATTTAAATGTGATTTTAAAAAGTTTAAAAGCACATGTTTAAACATTTAAATACATATAGTCTATTGTTCTTAAGAGTTGCTTGTTGCTGAATTATAGAAAACTATGCTGAAGAACTTTCAATGCCTTAGTGTAGGTGTGTTGCAATAACATGTATCTGAAGGTTGTGTTCCATACCTTCAAATCATATACAGTGTTGTAACCAATATTGCCTCAATACAAATAAAATAAAATTATCTTAGTTATAAATAATTCATTAAAAAGCTGTAAGAATTCCAGCTAGGTAGAGTACAGTTTTAGAATTTTGCAATAAACAACCATAGATCTGGAAACTATTTATGATCCAATTGTCATCTATCAGTCAAGGGTGAACAGCACAAACCTGTAATTTCTGAAAGAAGAAACATTTATTAGGTGAACTCTACAGTCATCCCAGTTTTTCATTTCAGGACAGTTTCTTGACTGGTGCAGGAAGCTGGAATCGAGGTAGAGGATGGTAGTCTTGCTGAAGGCATCAGAGAAGAGGACCCTATGTAAGGAGAGGTGCCAAGAGATCTATTGGCATACTATCTATGAGAACATGGCAGAGCTAAACACATGCAAATAGAGAATGCTCCCAATTTTTCATAATGCTACCACTAGGACTTTAAATTAAAAAGAATATATACTGGAAATTGAGCGGATTCAAATCACATGAGTGGAATAGCTTTGTCAATATTTTGTCATTCATTTTGATATTTAGTTGAGAAAATAGGAAGACTGTGTTTCATAGTAATGACCATGATCCAGACAAATGCCTCATTTATATCTGTTTTAACAGTCTGAAATCAAGCTCTGGTGCAATATTTGGTGGAGACAGAGTTGGAAGTTTAGCCCACCGATTTGCCAAGGTTTGGAAATTGTCTTGAGTTTCTGATATATTGTCTCTTCCAAAAACATAATCAAGTCTACCGAATTTCAGCATCATCAACAGCCAGTATTTGAACTGTCTTCTTAAATAAGAGTCAGTATCTTCAGAGGCAGGTAACAGAATTCTGAACCTCTGTCATCTACAATATTAGAGCATAATAAAAGTCATCAAGAAACATGAAAATATGACCATAATCAAAGAAAACTAGTCAGTAGAACGTTATCCTGACAGAACCTAAGTACTCGACCTACCTTAATGTAATTAATATTAGACATACATTAATGTAATATTAGACATACATTAATGTAATAATTAATGTAATGTACTAATGTAATATTAGACATACATAATGTAATGTATTAGACATACATTAATGTAATACATTAATGTAATACATTAATGTAATTAATGTAATGTAATGTAACATACATTAATGTAAATATAATTGGGGTCTCAGAAGAAAAGAATGGGAACGGGGAAGAAAATGATTTGAAGGGATAAAATAGAAAATAGAATAGGTAACAATAATTAAGGCCTAAAAGAAGGAAGACCAAATTAAATGCAGAAAATTCTGTGAGAAAGTATTTCAAATTCAAAGGAGGATTGAAGCATGAATGGAAATTAATAAAAATATGTCAGAATTAAAGATGTATGATACTATGGAAAGTATATTGGACACTAGGGAAAAGTAAATATATTTTGAACTCTGTCTGCTCATTTATGAACTGTGTGATTTGGCAAGTTGTTTAGTCTCATTGATTTTTGTTTTTTGTTTTATTTTGTTTTTGAGACTAGGTCTCGCTATTTTTGCCCGTGAAACTGCAGGCTCACGTTGCCCGTGGTACCACGGACTCAAGCAATCCCCAGCCTCAGTTTCCCAGGTAGCTGGAATTACAGGTGCGTGCCACCACACCCAGCTATTTTTGGGGGACTAGGCCTCCCTATGTTGCCCTGGTAGGGTCTTGAACCGCAATCCCCAGTCCCAGCTGCAACTTCATAGGCTGTTGCTTACAGGCACACCACCGTGCCTGGCTTTCACTGATCTTTTTATCTGTAAAGTATGATAATACCCATATTGCAGGATGTCAAGTTCTATGCAGATCATATCGTAAAAGAACTTAACACAGTGCTTCACTCATAGAAAATACACAACTAAAGTAGCCACTCATTGGGAATACCATATTGTCCAGTGATAATACTTCTAGGTTATATATCCAAAGAATATGAATGTCTAACACAAAAAAAAAATTATGAAACCTTGTGTTCATAATAGCATTATTCATATTAGTCAGAAGATGGAATCTAAATGCCCATCAACAAATGGCTAGATAAAGAAATGTGTACTACATAAAGAAATTGTGTAATGCATACTCAATGAAATACTACTCAGCTATTTAAAAAGATGAAAGAGTGCCCTTTACGACTAAATGGGTGGGTCTTCATAAGACAGAAAGAAAATCACAGTTCCCAAATTGTTTCACTCATTTCTGCAATATAAAAAACTGAAGAAAACAACACCATTGGAATAATTCTTATGCTCTGTGAAAAATAAACTGGTTACTGGAGGGAATGGGGGAGCAAGGTAGGGAGAGGGAAGGGACGATGCCAGGGTGCTGGTACTACAGCTTTGGTGGAGAGTGAATGATATATATGTGTATACACACATATACGCATATGGATGTAAGAAGTTTTACTGTCAAAAGTATGTATTTATGTAAATAAGAAGTAAATCAATAATGTTTGAGAGGAAAAAAAGCTGCTTTGTCAATTTTTATTCCAATATTAGAAAACAAATAAATACAAAGGAAAGAAGTCGGGTAAACAAATATACCTTTGTAGTTTTAACTACACATGAAAAATTCCTGACTTTAGTTTGCATTTTTGTACTGAATATCCTTTATTCTTATGCCCATTTATGTAATGAAGAATAACATGTTGACTTTATAAGATTAACTGCAGGAGTTCACAGCCCATTCCAGGGAATGGTGACCTGCTAGCATCTTTCATATTTTGTCAAAGTTTGTATTGATTAAAGATGTTAACTGTTTCCTTAGAGAAAATTTCCATACTATCAGTTTTTCTATAGATAATTCATACACAGTGTATTTAAGGAAAAAGAAAAATATCACAAGACTTAATTTTTCATATGACATTTTGCCCATTAATTTACTGAATGCATTTTATGTTCAAATCACTAAATATTCTATTTCTTGAGCTACATCCAACTCATCACAAAGATTTGACTCTGTAATTTTAATGTATAGTTAAGTATAAGATAATCCTTGATTTTTAAACATTTTAGAAGGGAAAAAATGGAAAAATAAATACCTCTGAATTTATAAAGATGAGCTATATCTTTAACACCATCTGAAATCTCAAAGACTTCTTTATAGAAAAAAAGTATGTTGTCAAAATGAATTTTACCTGTCTTCACGATATAATTTAAATAAAAATATTCTGAAAATTTAGCAAACAACTGAGAAAAATATATGGAATGAAAGAATCAAATAGTTACAGATTAAAAGATTTGAAATGGTTTTAGACTCATAGGGGAAAATAAAGCCAAAATTTCACCTTATTTTTGCCTGGTCATTCCTGTATATGCCTTCAGACCCCCTTGATTGTAAAATACTGTATTTCTGCTGTTTTAAGTCAGTAAGTAATTTGATACACTAGCAGTAGTGAATGAAGACACTCATATTTGGCTACATCATTTGGAGGGAGGGGCTGTCATACTGTTGTATCATGTATAAGTATCCTGATCTATGTAACTACTCCACATTTGTATAACTTCCCTAACTTTTTGTATGTAGAGAAAAACACCACAAACACCTCTATTTGAGGTAGTAAAGATGAGCTAATATTTATTAGGGTGTTTAAAAGTGCTTGTTCTGTGGATGGGTATATGCATGTGCGCATGTGCATATGTGGTACTGATAGGACTTGGGATCACAGTTTCTCCATGTTTACTTTCTGTGTAGTAACAGTGAACAACAGCTTACTAAAGGAGAGTTTTATTTCTGAGTGACCTAACTCTATTTGACTAAGAATATCTAAATGAAGGTTTGAGTAATGGAGGAAGAATTCCTTTTTTAATCAGAGTAAACATGAAATTGATCCAAAACTTAACTCCAAAACTTAACTCTGTAAGGATGTGGGGAAAATTAGAAATTTAATCACCGTGGTTTCCTTCTTAATCTTATTTGAGAAACTGTCATAACCAGTTCCTAGTCATGGTCATCGTATATAATTATCAAATGTATGTTTTGTAGGTATGTAGGTGGGGAGAATTTTCAGTTCAGCTATTAATTTTGATTTCAATTACAGTGAATCATGTCTATTTAAATCTGAACCTATCTGCAGTAATGTACTAATTAAATTTCATGTGTGACAATAAGGGATTTCAAGTTTATCTAGTACTTATAGACTCAGTAATAGCATGTTCTTCTAAATGTCAATGCTATGTTTTCTTTGTATAATTTTCACATTTCTCTTTACTGTCATGGAAATAGCAAGAGTCTGTATCCATGGGAAGTACTCCTTAATTTATAATTTAATTTTACTAATGATAGTTTTGCCTTTTGTATTTATTGAAATGCTTTTGGTATGTACTTTTGAAAGTTGCGAGCTAATGTCATTGGCAAATAAGAGAGAAAATTTAATAAAATATAGAAATGGCAGAAATATATTCATCTAATATAAATCATAGAATAATTTTTGAATGAATCATTTATAGGTATCTCCCAGGGTACTATAAAACTCTACAATGAGACTTATTCTCAGATGCATCTTCATTCCTGGAAATTAAGACTGCATTTCTTTTTTTTTTTTTTTCAATATAAAACAAAACTTAAGCAGATTTATTTGCCTTCCCATTTGCCAGAATCTAACAATATCATTTCCATAAACTCTCATAATGAAATAATGAAACCCTGTGATGCGGACTTCAGGCACATTAACCCAACGTGAGCCAAAAATCAAAGGATTTGAATCCACATGATTATAGGATGAGGCGGCAAGTGAACCTCTGCCCCCAAAATTCTCCCAGGAATTTTGGCTATTATGTAGTTAATGATGCATTGACACTCTGATAAATTGAAAATTAAGAATTTTATTCTAATCTGATTGAGGTTTTTAAATGTTGAACATTTATTTTTCATTTACACTAGAGAGGTAATTTCAGTGCTATTGGATAAAAGATAACTGCATTTATTGATATAATGTGTTTTATATCCATTTGTTCACTAAGTGACTAGAAACTGGCTATGTGCAGAAGTCTTTAGTGCCCCTGACAATAGCCAGTGTATTTGTCATAGCTTTATCATGTTGTTTAGTTATGGATGAAATCCCTTGTTTCACATTTTGTAAATCAAATAGTGATGTTGCATCCTCTCATGCATTAAGATATGATGTATTGTACATTTAGAAAAAGCTCTAAAAAGACTCATAAAATAGCTTTCCCTCTACATCTGAATATACTTTACACTCAGTAATTCTTGGCCTTAAGCTGAAGACTTGACTTTATGTGGTTCTTTAATTTTCTGCATTACCATATTGTTTAAAATCATCTGTTTTGGGTGTTTCTTCTTTTGTTTGTTGGCATCGGCAGTTGCAAAATAGAATTACCCATTATTTAATGCAGTTCCCCAAGCTGCTTTCTCACTGCTCCTGGGGCCCAAATCACTTTCTGGAGCTAACTGTATATCATCCTCCTCTTTGTCTTCATTTTAGTGACAATGATATTTATTTCTACCTTCCCCCTTATGCCATTC
>PVHY01009231.1:34617-57580 GCA_004024945.1 Uropsilus gracilis | reverse complement strand
TTATTTCTTTGGTTATTTTCTTGCTTTTTGATATGGGCCTGTATTGCTATGAACCTTCCTATTAGGTATGTTTTTGCTGCATCCCAGACATTTTTGAAGGCTGTGTCTTCTTTGTCATTTGTTTAAAATTAAGCTTTAATTTCTTCTTTAATTTCTTTAATTATCCATTCTTTATTTAGTAACATGTTCAGTTTACAAGTGTTGGATGCTCTTCTTGCATTCTTTTCATTTTTGATTTCTAGTTTGATGCCTTTATGATCTGAGAAGAATGTTGGTATTATTTTAATCTTTGTGTATTTATTCAAATTTGCCTTGTGGCCTAGTATGTGGTCAATTTTAGAGTATGATCCTTGTGCATTTGAGAAGAAGATGTAGTCTTTCCCTTGTGGGTGTAGTATCCTGTAGATATCTAATAGGCCCATTTTGTCAAGGTCTTTTTTTAAGGCTTTTGTGTCCTTATGTAGCTTTTGTTTTTTTGATCTGTCCTTTGTTGAGAGCAGAGTATTAAAATCTCCTACTATATATGTATTTTCATCAATATTTGTTTTCTGATTTGTCTGCTATAAGAATGGCTATCCCTGTCTTTTTGGGGGGCCCATTTACTTGTAAAATTGTTTTCCATCCTTTTGCCTTCAATCTGTGCTTATCTTTTTGGATCAGATATATTTCTTGGAGGTAGCAGAATGTTGGGTTCTATCTTTTAATCCAGTCTGAAACTCTGTGTCTTTTGACTGATGAGTTTAGTCCATTGACATTTACAGTAATTAATGATGTTTGAGGTTCTAACATTGGTTTCCTGGTTGTCATTTGGGGTTCTGTTTTAGTTTCTTCTTCTTCTTAAGTATTCATTCTTTTCAATTCTTCTGTGGTTTTCAGTTTTAGGACTTCTTGCAGAAGTTCTTTAGTGGAGGTTTGGTGATTGTAAATTTCTGGAGGCTTTGTCTGAGAAGGTTCTAATTTTTCCTTCATAAAGAAAGGACAGTTTTGATGGGTAGAGTATTCTTGCCTGGCATTTTTTATCTTGGAGTGTTTTGAAGAAGTGGCCCCATTATCTCCTTGCTTGGAGGGTCTCTTCTGATAAATCTAAAGTCAGTCTAATGGATTTTCCTTTGTAGGAAAGCAAAGAAAATTGCTAATCTCATTGTTTTTCTTTATCTCTTGTTAATCTCATTATTGTTTTTCTTAATCTCTTGTTAATCTCATTATTTTTTCTTTATCTTTGGTTTTTGAGATTTTTACTATGATGTGTCTTGCTGTGTTTTTTCTTTCATTAAGTTAGTTTAGTGTCCTTTTTGCTTCCTGTATGTCCATTTTCATTTCTTTCTTCAGATTTGGGAAATTCTCCTCCATTATTTCATTGAAAAGCTTTTCAGAACCTATGTCTTTCTCTTCTCCTTCTGGGATTCCAATTACTCTTATATTTGTTTTCTTTAGGGTATCTGACAGATCTCGGATTTTTTCTTCTGTCTTCTTACTTTGTTTTTCTCTCTCTTTTTCTTTCTTCATCCCCTCTACTTCTGTGTCCTCAAGTGTGTTAATTCGTTCTTCTATTTCTTCTAGACTGCTGTTCTGTCTTTTCCCTGCATTTTTTGAGCTCTTGTAATGATCCTCTTAGAAACTATCTTGGTCAGCTTCTTATTTACGGTTTCAATCTCATTCTTCTGTTCATAGATGATATTACTCATTTTGCTGCATTGTTTTATATATTTTCTACTTCTATTAGCTCATTGAAAATTTCTGACCTCTTGCTTTCCCTTTTTTCTCCATCTAACCTTACTTCTTTTAATGCTTTTAACAAATAGATTCTGATTTTTTTGCCTGACATAGCATTTCTTCCATGCCCTCCATGTTGCTTTCCACAGGTTGTTTATCCATTGGTGATGTTATTTTTCTTAGGGCTTGCTTGGGTATTTCTATTCCTTCTTCCTGTGTTTTTCCCTTGGTCTGCTCTACGTATTGATTCTTTGCTGTTTTTGAATTGGATGGCATGGTGAAGTCAACCAAGTTGTGGTTATTTTTACCTCTGTGCCTTTGCTGCTGTGGTGGATATATCTTGTTTTCATTAGGTATTTTGGGGGAGAAGTTCTTTTGCAGTCAGAGGATATGGTATGTACATGTGGTTTTCTATAATATTGTGTAACTTCTTTTATCATTCTTTCTCCTCTTTTAGATTGATAGGTTTTAAATGTTTTTTTGGTGCCCCCCAAGTGTGTGTCTTTATTTGGTGATGTGTCTAGGATTTGTTGTAGAAACCTTTTTGGTTAGGGTGTCTTGACAGACTTGATTAATCAGTGTCCTTGGTTCCCTATTATGTGCCAGTACCAGGTCTCTGAGCTGTGAGCAGTCTTTCCTGCTTGGTTCTGGTCTTAAACCACAGTCTTTGGTTACCTCTGTCCGAGCACCAGACCCTCCCTATCCCAAAGGTTGATTGCCTGGGCAACAGGGGTGAGCCCTGAGCTCCTGGGTCCAGGTCGCTGAGGTGAACAATCTTTCCTGCTTGCATTCCCAGACTTCTCAATTTATCTTATGGAAGAAAAATTCTGAACATAAAATACTTTCAAAAAAAGGATTTTACTCATGTCAAGTCATGTGACTATCTGCATACAGAATGTTGGTTATCAGGTAATATTTAAACTAGAATAGGTTTAAGAGATAAGCAATTAATTTAGGATGCCAAATTGCTTTATCAGAAGAGTGGCTATCTCCTGGCATGGTGGCGCATGCCTGTAACCTTCAGCCTATGAAGTGGCTGGGGCTAGGGATTGTGGTTCGAGTCCCTCTCAGGGCAACACAATGAGACCTAAGTCCCAAAAAATAGCTGGGTGTGGTGGCACATGCCTATAATCCCAGTTACCTGGGAAGCTGAGGCTGGGGATTGCTTGAGTCTGTGGTATCCGGGCTACATGAGCCTGCAGTTCCGTAGGCAAAAAATAGCAAGAGCTAGTCTTTAAAAAAGGAAGAAAAAAGATTGGCTATCTTTTAAGAAACTTCTGTATGCATAGGTTTTTTGATGGCAACTTTATTTTCAACATATATTGAAATTGTGCTTTTCTACTTACACTCAGATATTTTGACCCTTTTCCAGCTACTCAATATGGATGATGAGGATGAAAAACTTTATGATGACTAATTCACATTTTTCTCAATAACATTTTCCCTAATCTAGTTTTTTAATAAAATAATGTGTAATAGAAATTAAAGTTATTTATATTATCAGTAAGACTTCTAGTCAATAGTAGACGATTAATAGTTAACTTTTGAGAGTCAAAAGGTACAAGCTGATTTTTGATTATGAAAGGATCAGTGCCCCTAACACCTGTATTAGTCAAGGGTTAATAATATATTCCTTACAATTAAATGTGAATTAAGAAAAAAATGAAAAAGAATATCATTTTGAAAATTCTATTTTTTTTTTACAAAATTATTTTTGATTGTTCCATGCAATATGCTATTTTTGGTACATACCTAATACAAGGAAGAAAGCTATTTCTCTAAGCTATTTCCCCTCCAAATAATTTTTCAGGAAAGAACTAGAGGAAATGTCATATAAACTTCCATTGCTAAAGTGAAAAAAAGGAACAGAAGGAAGCAATAGAACAGCAATAGTCAATATATTTTTTGTTATTTTTGTTATAATGAATTTCACCTATTCATTGGTATCTAAGTCAAGATTTTTACAATGATCTAAAATTTCTGGAGTAGGTAAAGGTACCTTTTCAATATAACTGTGGTATCTTCAAATCTTTAATAGACTACTTGTAGGAATTTGAGAGCATAACTCAGTAAGGTAGAATAAGATAGCAGTCAAGTTTTGACAACAATAACAACAACAAAACTAATGAAAATTTAAACAAATTCTAGTAGTATGTTCCAAGGAGCACCCAGCAACCCAAAGTACTAAGGGGTCCACACTTTAAAACAGGTCCAGTCATTCATGTGCACAAAGGCTTAAGAAGCAGACTCTTACTGTGAACTATCTTAATAGAATTAGTGTGCATGGAGAGAGAAGAAAGGATATTACTAATAAAACTTCAAAAATTGCCCACTTTCTTTAGGAACTGAATATATTGGTTTTATACTAGTGTTTTAAAGGCAGATTTCAAAGAATATCCTTCTCACCTACTGAAATGAATTGTCTTTATGAGTTTAAATCAATCCAGAGATCTTTTTCAGTAATGTTATTTCCATAAATTTTTCAAGATCCCGTTGTAATCTACATGGTCCTTAATCATAGCCTATATCTAATTTTCTAACCTCATTCACGTTGTTTTATTTCCTTTTTGTTCAATATGCTATAGCTACTAAGTTGCCTTTAACTCTTTCTGCATTCTCAGTCTTGCAACCTTTCTAGCCTTTTCCTTACTCCTCCTCCACTCTCTCTCACACACACAGACTCGGTCTCCTACCTTGACTGGTCTCTCTTTCTTAGGTGACACATAGAATATAGTGTCTATTTTCCATGTTGCTCCATTCACCCATTCATATGTTGTTTTCTAACCAGAAACAAAGAACTTTGAAAAGAAAGGTGCAGTAAGAAAAAAAGAAAGTTCTGAATCAATTCTAACAGTGCATGCCTCACTCTAGATTGATTAAATAGCTTCTCAAAATCACACAGAGAAAGATTATTGGGTACAACATAGGGTACAATACCAGAGGGACTTTGTGGAACCTCAGTCACAAGCACAGTTGCTTTGAGAGCCATATTAACAACTGAACACAAGGCAAGGAAGTTAGTTATGCTCACCCCCCCCCCAAATGCACACTCACAAACATAGACATATTTATATAAATTAGCATTCCTGTAACAACCCAAAGGTCCCAGAGGGAAAAGGGAGAACTCAGTGAGCTGGAGTAGAGATTTATATATGAAAAAAAATGTCATTCACTTTAGAAATCATAAAACATAACAATTTAAAGGTGAGATAGTGACTTGTCTATCTCTATCTGGATGAATGCTCATGAGCCAGAAGATGCTTGGTCTGTACTATATTTTATACCTGATGATCAGAGATAAGGGTTTTTTTTTTTTTAATTTCAAATGAATCCTTGTCTGATACATCAAGATAATATCACTCAAAATGATTGTATTGTGCTGGAATTGCCTCCAAATTGTTACTTGAAATATATTTCTGAAAACAAAAGAAAGCACATAGATAAACAAATGACTGTTATGCCCACATTAGAGTCACCTTGTTGGAACAGATTTCATGGCATACCTTGAAAGCTACACAAACCTGTATCAAACTGGAAACCATCCTTTGCAGAGAAGATGAAATACAATTATATATCTTGTTAGATCATTCTAATAAGACATTTCTCTGTAAGACCTGCAAGGCCTCTTATTTTATACATAAAGGACCTAGAAGATAGTATGTTACAACATACTACCCCAAAAGTTGCCCAATTTCACCTATGCTGAAAAGTCATAGATGACTCAGAAATACTTGTTAACCACTACGAGGAGAGCTTAAAATTATTCTCTACAAAATGGATAATGAAAAGTTAAACCATGCAGTTGATATTTATTTTGTAATTATTAATATTCTTTTATAATGCACATTCATAGATAATAGATTTTTTTTATTTCTCTACCACGGATCAAATTTTGTTATAAGAAATTTAATGTCATTTTGAAGACCAATATTTGTAACGGCATATTAACTCTAGCTTAAATTAATACTAACAACACACTGCTCATTAATATGTTTACCTCAGAATCACTCTTAATGTGCTTATAACATATACATTTCTAAAAGAATTTATTTATTTTTTCAATTTTTTATGATGTCATTAATTTGTGAATAGTATTTGATTCCTCCCCTCAGATTTAGCGTCTATAGTTCTCCCACTGCTACAACACCCATCATCCATCACAATAATTCCATGTTTTTTCTCCCATTTTGATCCCCTGCTGTGTCTCAAGTCTATGTCCAGCTTGCACGTTTTATCCTTTCTTGAACCTTTGTTTAATTTTTTTCATATTCCACATGTAAGTGAAATCCTCTGATATTTACAATTTTTAGATAAACTTGTAAATATTTTTAAATAGTAAATGCTAAATGTTAATTAAGTGAAGTTTGAAAAGTACCATACTTAGAACAGGTTTTCTTTGATCTTTAATATAACTATGGGGTCCATCCAAATTAGATAGTTTTTAATCTAACCAGAAGCTATTTAACTGCTGAAAAGATTATTAGAACTATTATACAATTCAACAGATTTTTGGAAAGACTTTCTAAATCTTTTTGAGTTCATTTATATTTCCAACCAATTATATTGTTACAGTGTGGTTCTTTTAATATCATTTCATGTAATATAAAACTGTTTATTTACCATTGTAAATTAATTTTATGGAATGCAAGAGGTTGAATCTACTTTTTAGCATATAATTATATAATATTTGTTCTTGCTGCCTATATATTTCAGTCTATTTTATAAAATATCATTTTGAAATGGAAAAGTGTATTTTTTAAATCCTCAAAGCAAAAGCATTGATTTAAGACTTTACCTGGCAATTTTTGGTATCTTGCTAAGAAAGAAAATAAATTACAAGTGTTGACACTCTGAGGGGACAGGTTGGCCAAGACTGAAAGCTACAAAATGCTAGAAAATACAGCATTGCTGAAGAAGGCTAAGAATTCAGAAGTAGTAGGAGCTGGAGGACCAGGAAAAGGTGCAGAAATTGGAGGACATGGTGCAAGTGAGTAGCAGGAGTAGTGGACAAGAGATTTAGATACATGGGGAGGTGATGAGTGATTTAGACACAAGGGGGTTGTCAGAGTGGATTTATTACTACTGAAAATGATGGGTTAGCATGCCTCTCAGTAGGCAAAAGGTTGAGTAACTGCTGATGAGCTTATCAAGTACTATAGTGATCAAACTAATTACACTCTGACCTTGCAAATGAACTTTCAAAAAGTCCCAAGTTTTACATATGGAAACAGGGAACAAATTTTTGGTGAGAAAATTTTCATTGCTAAATTATAGGTTTTATAACTAAAAGTTCCTCTTTTCTCTAATCTTTTACCTAATCTTATCTTCTATTTTCTTGATTTCATTTTTAACTGAGATTGAAATATCACATTTGGTCAAATGATACACTAGATTTTAGATAAAGGTGTAATATTTTTATGCCTAGTTCTGGGTCATCTCAAGGTCTTGCTCTTCATTCTGACTGCATTTTAAAGGTTTTTGAGAACAGTTTAGGTTTACAACAAAACTGAGAGGGAAGTACAGAAATTTCTCATGTACCTCCTGCCCCCATACGTATATTGTCTCCCTTGTCTTAACATTACTCATTGGAATAGGGCAGTATTTACTAAGGTTGAACTTAAATTGAACATTATAATCACCCAAAGCCCACCAAAATCCAAATTAGATTAAAATTCACTCCATTTGTAGGTTTAGAGAAATGTACAATTATGTCTACCTATTATTATATCATAGAGAGTATTTTCACTGCCTTAAAAAATTCCTGGTTTCTACTCATCTTCTCATTCACCTTCCTGGTTACCACTTATCTTTCTGTGGTTACCATAATTTTGTCTTTTCAGAATGTTATACAGTCAGAATGGTATATAAAATATATATTTATAGCATAGAACCTTTTTTAGATGAGTGCTTTAGTATGACAACATATCTCAAGGGAAGTGAACCTATATTCCTAAATCATATACAGTGTTTTAAACTAAACTGAAAAAAATAAATTGAAAAATATGAGTCTCCTCTCTATGTTTTTGTGACTTGATAGTTAATTTATTTTAATCTTGAATAATATTACATTTTCTAGATATGACACAGTATATGTCTTTACTCAATGACATCCAACACTTCCAAGATTTAACAATTATGAATAAAGTGTTTATAAACTTCCATGTGCAGTTATCTGTTTTCTGTCATAAGTTTTCAACTCTTATGAAAACAGACCAAGGAGTATGATTGCTGAATCATATGGTAAGAGTGTGTTTTTGAGTATGCATTCTTGTCTCCTGGTACAATGCCATTTCGTTTTAATTACTACTGCTTCATAGTACACTTTAAAGTTAGTTAAATTGATATCTCCATTTCTCTCCATGTTTCTCATGATTGTTTTAGTTATTCAGGTTTTTTGAATTCTATATAAAATTTGTTTGTTCTATTTTTTGAAAAAAAAATCATTGGTATTTTAATGAAGGTTGCATTGAACTTTTATATCACTTTTGGTAGCATAATCATTTTGATTTCATTGATCCTCTCCATCCATTGGCATTGTATATCTTTCTGTCTGTTTATGTCATGTCCAGTATGCTAATTTTCCCACTATGTATCATTTTCCTCCATTGTTAGTTTAACTTCTAGATATTTAATTCTTTTGGGTGTGATTATGAATGGAATTAGTTTACTAATTTCTTTTTCATCTTATTTGTATATAAAAATGCAACAAATTTGTGTGTGTTGATTTTTGGACATATCACCTGCTATATACACTGATGGCTTCTAATGCCTTTTCAGCAGCATCATTAGGGTTGTGTGTGTGTGCATGTGTGTGTATGTGTGTGTGTAAAAAGAGATAATGAGGGAAAGCTTCATATTGTCTCCAGCAATGGTAGTTTCTCTGCTTCTTTATCCACTTGGAATCTATTTATTTCCTGTTATTTGAAAACCTCTTTTAGTCTGATCATCAGCATTTTCTAGTCTACTAACCACAGTAAAGGTTTCAGCTTATTGATTGAATAAAGAATGGAAACAGATGATTTCTAATGTTTCCTCACAAATTAAACATTCTTAGATCCAAGGCAGACACAAATGATTCATACATTATTAGCCTACGCAAAATCACCTTTCCTCTGGCTGCTTATGCAAGTTATACTTTCATTTTTACAGTGCTTCAAATTCTAACAATCACAATATGCTTTATTCTTGTCTAAAAATGAAGGTAACACAAGCACTACAGGAGTAGGAAAGGGCTGCTGAGTCTACAATATAGTTAGTATCTGATTGCATTAATGTAAAACCTATTTGCTCTGTGAAATTTGGTGTTCCACAATGATAAAATAAAAAGGCAATCAGAATCAGGAGTAGAAGTAAAGAATATCAATGGCAGATGAGCTTGGGTGAGCATGTCTATACTTGAAGACAACCCTCTAAACAAAAAGAACTATAATGCAAGATTTGTGAGAAAATCTCAAAGTGCACCAATCTGATTAAGGATCAAACAGATGAAATAGCTCTCTGAACTTTTATCTTCTTAATGAGTGAGATTATCTCTAAAGTGTTCACTAATATTTCCCCAGAAATTAGCATAAGTTCTAGCAATAAGTACATCATCAAGAAATATCTGATGGATATTCTACAAACTTCTACCTTTCAAAAATGCTAAGTTTAAATGCCAAGGATGATCAAGGTTTTTGATTATAGCTCTAGATCTTTTTATTTCATTACTTGCACAATTTTTTAACCCAACTTCTTAGGACAGCATGTATATGGTGAATGATTGAACTAACGAACACATTAATAAATATCCCTCTCTGCTTTGGTAAAACTATGCCATGGTACAAACAAAAGATGGTTAAGATAATAAAGAAAAAGGAGAAAGCCATCCCTGTTCCTTTCCTGCCCCCTCATCTCTTCTTTCATTGCTTCCACCCACTCAAACACCCACACAGAGATCAAGATCAATCCCCCAAAAAAGTCTGCATCAGAGCAAGCTGCGCAGGAACAAGAAGGAGGTATTTGGCCTTGATATTTTTATTTTAATATGTGTACTTACAAAGGACAAAGGAAAGTTCAGAAAGCAAACAATGCAGGAAGCAATAAAAAAATAATTGCAGGGGAAAGCGGGGTTCTTTCTGACAGTAGTAACTAAGGATGAACAAATGTTGAGCAGCTGTTGTCAAGGGGACTCATCTGAACCACAATCCGGAGGAGAGGACCGAAACTGCTTTGTTGTTTAACACATTAAATATGCACAGAAAGGTCTGAGAATAAATCATTCTTCATTGTTGGGGTCCTGGTTCATGCCAGGAGGTGCTGCCTGAGTTACACATAGTCCAAACCACCTAGAAAATGCTTCAGAAAGTCAAAGAATTTGGATGATTCTCTGCTGGATAGTGTGGGAATCATTTGCTATGGGAACAGGTTTTTTAGCTGAAACACGTCTATGTGGGAGTTTGTGCAAAATGATCCTGCAAAAGAGGGAAAAAATAGAAAAGAAAAGGACAGTCTTTGGAAAGGAGAAAACTAATTCAGAAAAGAGACGAAGTCTTTTCAAGCACTGTGCCACTGGGATAGCACAGATTTTCTACCAGGAATATCCCCCCTTCATTATCAGTTTGGTCTCCAGCAAGTTCCCAGGCCACCTCAGTAGCTCACGAAGTGTTTGAAGTTCTACTATAAAAGATGATATTCAAAAAGAGTGTGGTGACAGGAAAAGATTCAGGAGAACTCAACACTCAGTTTCTGTCTCTCTTTTTAAATGAACTTAAGATATTCTTAACTTAATATATAATTTCATCTTTTACTTAAATGGTATATAAATTGTAACTTTTATTAGGTAAACAATATATATTTATAGGAAGGCAAAAAAGAGTAGTACCAAAAAACAGTCTGTCTTTATTAAATTTTGATTATAATACTTAATATTTAGGTGACCTTGGGCATAACTTTTAAGCTTTTTCTTCAGGATACTAATAATATAACACTCATAGGACTGCAGCAAGATTAAAGGAGTTAACTTATTATAATAGCACTCTGTAATATGGGAAGTATTAGTTATTGCCAAAAATATAAAGATTATAATGACATCAATATAATAATCAGAAATTTTTTTTAAAAAATCTATGATTTCACACCTACTGTAAAATCATGTCATTGCAAATTTTGACATGTTGCATATATATAGATATCTTGTTCTTAGGTATCTTGAAAGTCCCATATTTTGCCAATAAATCTTAGTTATAATAACCATAAGACAACATTTTATTTTTGATACCATGTGTGAGGTTAAAATACCTTAATTGTTGTCAAGTATGATTTAGTTGGGAAATTATTACATAGTTTTTATAAATAAACACATTATGTACTGGGGTATTTGGTGAGGAGAATTTTAAGATAATTACCAGCAACTAATACTACCTTTTAAGTTCCACCCCCTTGAGTATGAATGAGAAGGTGATGATGGAATTTCTCCTGTGAATAGGGTATTACAAATGAAACAATAAAAATAATTTTGCAAATATAATCAATGATCAGGTGGTTTTGGGTTAATCCAAGGTTAAAATATTCTGAATGGGTCTATGTATACAGTATAGGCATTTTTCTGCTGATCTTGGAGAAACAGAATATAATGTTTTTGAAAGGACTCATCACTCTCTAGGTGATGAGTGCTTTACAACTAAGATCATAAGAAATTGAATTTTTAAAGGTACCAAAGCTTGAAAGAGGACTTCAAGTTTCAGATGAGATTATGGTTTTACAAGACACCAAACAGAAGACTTATCTGAGCTGTGAATGGTTTCCTGACCACAGAAATGTGAGATAATAAATGTGTTTTGTCTTTATGGCACACAGCATATACACAATCTAAAAAAAATTATAAGAAGAGGAAATGGTAAATAAGTACTCAATATGAGTAAGAAACAGAATAAACT
Source organism: Uropsilus gracilis (assembly GCA_004024945.1). Lineage (NCBI taxonomy): Eukaryota > Metazoa > Chordata > Mammalia > Eulipotyphla > Talpidae > Uropsilus > Uropsilus gracilis. Next base: position 45,953 of record PVHY01009231.1, on the reverse strand, counting down.
CTTGAAGTCAGCTCTGATTGATATAAGTGTATCTAACAGTTTACAGGCCTTCATTTAGAAAGATACAATGCATATTTTCTAAATATGCATTATTTGATCTTATAAGTGTTATTTGCTGAGTTTTATTCCACTATGTGTACATATTTATTATAATGAATCAATATCCAGTGTTATATGTTTAGCATGTTTGATATTTTAAAACAGTAGTGCAAAAAATATACTAAAAATCTAATATTTTCTTGTATTTCCCTGGGAAAATTTTATAGGACCCAATTCCATAGAATTTATAGATTCCAAGTAGAAAGGTTAAATTAGCATGTGCATTTGCATGTATAAAATATTTACGGTTTCGAATATTGACCCACAATTTCACTGAATGTACTTTAGTATTGCAGTAATTTCCTTCTCAGAATATGTTAGGGTACCAAAATATATACTATATTGACACACCTGAACTCTCTATAAGAAAAAATAATTACAAGATTCAGAAAATATAACTATAACTCTGTACATATGTGAATATGTTTTAAAATATTTCTATTGCAAATAGTGGAATACCAAAAAAATATATTCTATTTTGTCTCCCAAAACACTTAAATAAATCCCAGAGTAAAGGATAACAGTCAATTTACAACCTTTGATAACTGTGACCATTTTACCAAAGAACTAAAAGAAAATTGAAATCAATCTGAACATTCTATATGTATAACATTTCTAACCTCTCAAACCTCTTGAAATTTGATCATTAACATGTTTTTAACACCTATTTTTCTTTATCTTGCTATCTCTTACTATTGGTGTACAATTAGGAGGATTTTTCAGAGAGAAAATAGAGTGAATATGATGAAAACATAAATAACTTCCAAATTGAAAATATATTACTAGCAGACTTTGTACCAGAAGTGAAATCTATCGTATTGTAATGAGAATTAATTTATAATTAAGAGAAAACAAGTGTTGGTGAGAATGTGAAGAAAAGTTATGTTCATACTGTATCAATGGGAATGTGGACTGATGCAGATCTACCAGAAGATCCAGAAATTCTACTCTTAGATATTTACCCAAAGAATGTGAACACACTAATTCTAGGGAAGTAAGCACTCCTATATTCATTGCAGCACTCGCTACAATAACTAATTATGGAAGCAAGCTAAGATCCAATGACAGATGAGTGGATAGATTGTACTGTACACACAAAGAATACTTCTCAAGTATCCTAAACTACTGCAAGAAGAGAAAACTTTCCCTTTCATGGCAGTATGGATGGACTGTGCTAAATGAAATAAGTCATAAGGTAAAAGAAAAATGCCAGAAAATATCACTAAGATCTGAAATTTAAACAAAGGAACAGACAAAACAAAACCAATACAAATCCTGGAAATATAACTGCAGAGTTGATGGCACTGGAGTGGGCAGGTATGGGGTGGAAAGCAAAAGAAAAAAGGGACCAGATGAATGTGGTAAAGGATTAAGGATGCTTTAGTGGTGGGGGTGGTAGGATATATACAACCAAAGAGGTATTTTGATGTATAAATTCAAATCTATAAAAAAGTAATATTTCTGATCGTTATTAGTAATATTTTTTCTTGTTTTTCAAAATTCCAATTACAAATATTCAGTAGAGCAGCACTGATGAGACCCAGGAGATATGTAACTGGTCTACACAGAAAAACAGGACACAATATCTGATAATAGAATGGCATAAGTAAGCTAATGTTAAACTTGCCAACATGTGGTTTTGATAGGTTTACTTATTTTTTTAAATTTTTATGACCTCCCCCCCAGTTTGTTTACAAAGAATATATAGAGCCAAGAAAAATAGCTTAATATAGTAACTTAAATTCTGTGAAAATAAGATTCAACAAATTTGTAGTTTTAAGGGTACACATGAAGAGACAATGAGAACAGACATGTGGTTAAAATCCTGAATATGTGCTGTGGGGTCTCTGTAATCTTTGGCATTAAATTTCTTTGAGCCTCAGTTTGCTCACTTAAAAATAGGTTTATGATATATGTATCATCCAATTGTGTTGATAAAAGACACATGAAGAGGAGTTGAGACAGAGCTGCCAGCTGTGTAGTGAGAATGGTAGTTAGAGGTACAGATAATGTTATGATTGGAATTCACAGTCACATTTTAATATTTCTATAAAAAATATATTAAGAAACTATCACAGGGTTGATTTTAATTGTCACCTTTTCACTTTTTATTTGCCCTCTAACTGAGTGATAATTACCCAAATGCCTATAACACGTCTAATTCTGAGACTTAAATTTCCCTCTCTACTGTTCAAGGTGCAAGAACTGACAAATTCCTGACTTCCCCTCATCTTCATAATTTCCTGATGCAATTTTCAGCTTTTCTGAAATTAATACATACCAGCTTTGCACATAAGCACTAGTTTCCAAAAGTCTTTGTTCTGATTACTGCAGACTGCCAATTCCAATAACAGCAAGGTAACATTTCCTTCATACCACTGCTGTGCATTGCTAGTACTGTTCTCCTTACACAGAAGAGCAGAATCCTGACAGATCTTGGACATACAACTTGAATCGATGAACTTGGCATTGTTATCTCTTATTTGTTGTTATCACTCCATCTATTTATGAAGGAAGTTGAATGCATGGGTATTTTTCTATTTTTTTTTTTTTTTTTTTTTTGAGACTAGGTCTTCCTATTTTTGCCCGTGGAACCGCAGGCTCTCATTGCCCAGGGTACCACAGACTCAAGCCATCCCCAGCCTCAGCTTCCCAGGTAGCTGAGATTACAGGCGCGCACCACCACGCCCAGATATTTTTTTGGAACTAGGTCTCGCTCGGGCCCCAGGCGGGACTCGAACCGCAATCCCTAGCCCCGGCCGCTCATTATTTTTTTTAGTACATAAGAGGATTCAATGTTATGTCTAAAACATTCAGAAATAAACAAAGTCTGTACTCAATTTTTAGGTTAGGCTTTTTTTTTTTTTTTTTTTTTTTTTTTTTTTTTTTTTTTTTTTTTTTTTTTTTTTTTTGAGCTCTTGCTGGACTGGACTATAAAAATAATGGCACTAAAGAATCTAGTCACTAGATATCAAGTAAAAACAAGACAATTAGAAATAATAGAAATAAATGAATTGTTATATAAAAATTTCAACAAATTCTTGAAAATCAATCTACTACAAATTAAACAAGAAAACAGAAAAGTAAGTACCCTGTATCTATTTAAAAACTTGAATTTATAATTTAAGACTTTTTCATAAAGAAATCTATGGGCTTGTTTTACTGTACAAGAGTTCTACCACACATATGAAATAAATGATACAGCATTTTTTTCAGATTAGAAAATAAAACTTACTTTATTAGGACAGAAAGATTCAGATAATGAAAACATATATACATATGTGAATATGTATGTAGGTATATATATATAGTGCTATGTATATGGCTCAAAATATTATAAAAGTATTAAAAGGCAAAAGTATTATAAATTAATATCTTCCAAGAACAAAGATGCAAAATGTGTAATAAAATATTAGCAAGTAAAACTTAGTATTACACAAAAGATAATATATAAAATAATCATAAAAAGCAGAATTACATTTAAGAATGTAACATTTGTTAACATTGGAAAATAACCCTATGAATTTAACCCCAGTAACTAAATAAGGGTAAAACTGTTCATACAATCATGTTGAAAGATGCAGAAAAAATAACTGGACAAAATTCAACTTAATAATAGAAATCCTTGACTAATTAACTAGAAGAAAGTAATTTTTTAATGTGATAAAAGACAAGTACACAAATATCAACAATCAATGTTATATTTAGTGGTGAAATATATACCTTTCCTATTAAAATTTAGAGCAAAGAAATCATGTCGAATTCTAGAGTTCTCTTAAGTTCTGAAATTTCTTTTTAGCATTATACAATGTCTCCTAGCAGTTCAATAAAGCAAGAATTAATGTAAGTTCTGGAAAGGGGGAAGCAAAATTCTCTTATCAGTTTTCACTGATATAATTGTGCATTTAAAAAAATCTACCAAAGAATTATTAAAACTAAAAAATTAATTCTGCAAGCTATCAGAATATAGTCAATACAAAAAAATCTGTTGCATAATTATATACTATTAACAAATTATTAGAAGATTAAACTTAAAAAGTGCCATGTAAAATGTCATCAAAAACTCATAATAAAATTGTGTGAAGCTTGCACATTGGGAATCACAAAATAGCACTAATATCATAAAGAAGACCTCAGTAGACGAAAAGATATACCATGTTTATAGGTTAGAATATTTATTATTTTACAGATATTACTCATTATTCAATATTTTGAGAGGTTTTATTGCTAGAAATTGTCGAACTGATTCTAAAATGTCTAATGAAAAATTAAAGCACTAAAATAGTCAATACAAATTTTAAAGAGCAAAGTTGAGAACTTATGCTACTTGATATCAAGTTTTAGCAATTAACTTATAGTAAATAAATACACTTATGTAAATAAGTAAATATATATATATATATATGTATATGCAACCAGTGGAATGGAATGGAGAACAAAAATAAAATAAATGAAAGGAAACATTTAGAGGAAAGACTTTTCAACAAAAATGATGCTGAATTAATTGGATAATTTTACTCATAAAATAAATGCTGATAGCTGTTTTTATCACACATTAAAAGTTATTTGAACCAGATACATGTGGACATAAATAATAAAACTACAATGTTTTCAGAATCAAAAAAAAAATGAGGAACTTGCCAACTTGGTCTAAGCAATCGTTTTTAAGGTATAAATTTCATCAAATTTTAAGGTATAAATTTAATCAAAAACAAGCATTATTCATGTAAGAAAACATTAAGGATATGCAAAAGAAAGCCATATCTAGGAGAAATTAATCATGATATAAATTTCTGACAAAGAAGTGGTATCCAGAATATATACATACTCAGTTTTAAATCTCAATATTAAAAAATGAATAACCTTGTCATTTAAAAAGGGTAGAAACACTTTGCAAAATACTACAAAATGCCAACAAAAAAAGTGCTCAAAATTATTAGTCATCAGAGAAATGAAAGACATAATTACATTCCACAGCTACTTGAAAAACATTTTTTTAAAAACTGACATCAAATATATCAAAGATGGATATTGGCAAATGATTGGAACAATTAGAACCTTCTTACATTGTTGGTTAAAGTGCAAAATCATTCAATTATTTTGGAAAGCTTTTTAGCAGTGCATATGGAGTTTGACATCCTATATCTAAAATAATCAGTAGAAATCTTCATGTCCAAGAATCATGTCCTATGCAGTACCCTTATCATGATGTGAAGTGGACCTAACACATAGACTGCAAACATAGTGAGATGTGACTTCTAAAATACTGCAAAAAGCCTGAGTTCTGCTCTGCTCACTATTTACCTTTCTCTTAGAGTCTTTACTTTGAAGGAAGCAAACTACCTCTGAAGACCCTTGTGTCAAGGAACTAATGCTTACAATCAGCATAAAGACGACATGTTGTCAGTGGTCACATAAGATTGTATGTAGATTTACCTCCCACCTAGGTCTCTTTTTGTGCACCATTTCCGTAGTAGAGCTAAGTGGATCAAAAGACTGTTTGAATCAGCCTAACCAAGACAACGGCTTTCTAGAAAAATGGGAATAAGGATGCATCTACATTATGGAAAGGTAATGCATAAAGTGATACTTGTTTTCAAAAACATACAGAAGAGCCATTTAAGCACAGAAAACACAGGACAGTTCTGCATTTGCTTCCCATTTCTCTTTTTTTATAAGAGGCTCCAGTGCAGTAAACACAGGAAGGAAGAAGCAAGAGTGTGTTCGGTTCTAAATTGTTGGCCATCTATAGCCTTACTTTAGAGAAAGAAACAGAGGAAATTAACCATTAATATAAAAAGAAGACAAAATAAAAACAAGCTTTTTAAAAGAAACTGCACTCCACCAGAAAGATATGAATGAAATCAATCCTGGACAGCAGCTGAATCCACTTTGTATAAAGCTCTGTTCAAAGCCAGCTCTGCTAGTCACATTAGATAACTTTAAAAAAAGAGAAATTTTTATTTTGCAAAAAGTACCTGCTCCCCACTCCGATTTTATCAAGACCATCCAAATTGATAAGCTGAAGGTGGGGGGGGGGTAGATTTCTTTTTCTTTTTAAGGTTATGGTGATAATTCTAAAGGAGTCTTCAATCTTTTTTTCCCATCCAAATTTTCTGTTCTAAGGATATCAGTAAAATTGAATTAGGGTCCACCCTAAAAGTCACATTTTAACTTAATTACCTCTTTAAAACCCCTATCTCTAAATATAGTCACATTCCGAGATATTGAGAGTTAGGGTTTAAACATTATAGCGAGGGTGTGTGGGGACCCAATTTAAGCGATAGCAGAGAAGTTAAACACAAACCATTCAGGGTTTTAAAACAATGTGTAATACGTATACAAGGCAACAAAGAGTCACTGAGGGCACAAGTGGCAAGTTTTCTCACCCCAGTTCTTGTCCAGTGTATTGAAATTCTAAACAGACGGCATCAAGATGGCTTTCTCCCACCACTGAAGAGCTAGAACATGTATCCATTATGAAAGGACCAAGAGGGCATCTTCCCACCACTGACTACACGGAAAAGGCAGCAAGTATGGCACAAGACACTGAATCTGCCAAGATGCACCGGAGTCAAGAGACTGTCAGACATGCCGCACTGAGAACAGCAAAAGCAAGCTAAGCACTGAATCAATGGCTCACACACAGCTGGTGCACCAGCTCTGGGTTCTCACCTTCTCCTCAGAGCTGTAATGGTAGCAAAGACAAAGTCGCAAAATTTCTCTTCTCCAAGGTCAGCTGCTGGAAGCTTCTTTACATCTCTGGAAGAAAAGCACGGTGGGTGCCTGAACGGCTGACTCCAGGTGTCTGCTGCAGGAATAACGATGAGGGTTTCCACCTTCACGGATTCTTTCTGCCGGGCATATCACATCTGGTGCTATTTTTCCTCATCTGTGCCCCCAACCAGGGGGTACTATCTATAACAACCTTTGGCTCAGCCTTGCCTTCAGCTCTCTCTACCCTTTATTACACTATGTCATTTTCTACAACATGGTTCATAAATAACACTAGAATTCTACTTGCAAAAGACTAATAACTACAATCATGCAACATAAATAACTGATCTTTAAAGTCACCAAATTGGGTTTAGGTACCTGCTGTATCTGTAAGTAAGTGTGTAACTTGATCCAACCTGTTAAAGTAATTGAGCCCCAAATTTTCCCTCTATAAAATGAGACATTGCAAACAGAGATGTGTTTATTTATTTTGTTTAATTTTTGTTTCTCTTTAATGAATTATTTATTGATTTTTCTTCATCAATATGAGCTGTTTTTTATCTCAGAATGTCACCCGGAAAATATTTTTATCAGATTTTCTCTCAGGTTGGTCTGCTAGAAAAAAAAATTTCTCAGTTTTTATTTATATGATACATCTTTACTATACTTTCATTTTGAAACACAGTTTTCTATAGTTTTTGCTTCATAAAAATGAGAGGATTGAAAATTTCAGATACCAGCCAATTCAAACAACCCCCTCCCTCTCCATCCCCTCCTAACTCTCACAGTCTTTATAAAAATTTAGTAATTTTTTGATTAAATTATTTTTTTTTGTTTCTTGTATACCATTAGGGCTATTACAAAGGCTATAATATAATGAATTTATACTGGTATTACATTTATACATTAGTACATATGTGTGTATATATTATGTATGTTTTACTGGAGAGAATTTTCATGGGGCTCCTCATGCTCTATGTTTGATCTTGACTCTCATATACATTTAAATTTAGATATTTCAAAATGAATTCCAATTTATCCCAATAGGGGCAACAGAGAGTAAAAGTAATAATAAGAACACTTGAACACTATGTAAAAATATTACACATAGCATATGTATATCTTTTTTATTTGCACTAGGTCAGTATTTTTATTCCCCTTTTACATATAATAAAACCAAAGAACAAAGAATATTTTTTACCAAAGTCATTCAAAAGTCTATGGCAAAATCATGTAATCTACTTGTCCCTCACTGAACATCATTGCTTATAAAGTTACCTGATTTGGTGGGATATATGAGTAGGAAAAAACTGAATATTTGAAAATACAAGAAAACTATGAAAAGTAACCAAACATTAATTAATAAAATTAGATTTGGAATTCAGCTTTGGATCATTTGCTTATTTTCCTTTCAGTTAGTTACAGTTGATTCATGAATATATTTATTCAAAAGCATCAGTGAAGAACCAATAATAGTTTGTCATGATTCTATCGTAGAGAATTATCCTCATACCTTGCTTTTATTTTATTTGATAACAGAAAATAAAACCTAATGGCATTATTAAATACCTGAGTCTCCTATGGATTATGCTCGAGATTTCATACAAAACAACTTATTTATTTTTCCAGTAAGCAAGTTTTGTCGTTTCCATTCTTTTAGAGGGAAATATGAGGTTAAAGGTTTCCTCCAAGACTCATATTGCAATCAAGGCAAGTCTTAAATTAGTCCTTCCAGTTTATCTTACTTACTTAACAAAGAGTTTTGTTGATAATAATTATTCAATAAATCTAATAGTGAATTAAGTGGAATGAATAAAGCATGTTCAAGTCATATAACTACAAAGTGAATGAAGCCAGAATTCAAACTTCAATGATTGAGTCTAAAAGTTAAACTTGATTTAAATTAAATTTTTCTATTATCTATATATATATGTATATATATATATATATAGTTCACAAAAACTAATTAAAAATGGCTAAAAATTCAATTCCTATAAATAAAAGATAATCAAATCACCAGGATTTCAATTTTAAGTGGAAACAGAGGTATTAACAAAAGAAAAACACATGCAAAGCAAAAACTAAAGGGGACTTAAAATAGCTCAGTAAGGTAAAAAACAAGCACAACAGAGCCAGGGCTGCACATGTAGATGAAGCATCAGGAGGCATCATTAATATATTAAAAGTTTTGAAAATACAATAATATTAGGTTTACTTATTCATTCAGAAAATATTTAGAAATTGCTCATTATGTGATTGATACCACAAATACAACTCTTCCTCCTAAGAAACCCATCTTCCCTAAGAGGAAACAAAAACTATTAACAGCATGTTTATAGGTGAGATTTCTTTTACAAAGAAAATAATACTGGGACAGCAAGAAAAAAAGCCTGGGTAGGAACCTATGATAATGTGGATAAAGTCTAGAAGGCTCAGTAGCAGATAAGTTGACCAAGGTGATGAGAAAAGTTTGAGGGAAGTCATTCTCTGCTTGAGAACACATTTTGAAAAGAAGGGACTCAGAGAGAGTGGGATATTAAGTCATTCTTAGGTTTCTGTATCCGAATCACACAGTTAAATATAACGGAATGACAAGAGATAAAAACTGACAAGATAAGTGAGAAAATCCAGCATTCTCACCTGGAAATGGGGAAATCTGAGCCATTTTGTGGACTGAACATAAAACAGGGAGAAGAGCGCCATCTATTGAAGCTCAGCTAATATTTGGCTGCAGCCTGTCCCAAGTCTTTCACTCCAAGAGTCTTCTGACCTTCCCAACCCCCTCTAAGTCGAATGCTCCAGAATTCCACTAGCTAAAGATACTGCTTTACTTATATCATTCCTAGGCCATATAGAAACAGCTACTTTATAAACACTTGCCCAAGAAAGGCAAGGACGCTCCACAAACTTTTCTATCAATAGCTGCTATTTATCTTTCTAAAACTGAATTGGCTTGACATTACTTTTGTTTTTTGACAATGGCACAAAACTTATGTCCACAAAAGGTGTATTTCTTAAAGTGTCTGCTTTGTAAGTGGACTCAGGGTTGAAGTTTTCAACCTAACTGAGACATCTCTTATGTCTTGTAGAACTCACTCAGATTTGATGTCACTACAAAGTCCTTTAGATTTTTTTTTTCTCTACTGAGTTTACAGATAAGACTATATTTCAGCACCTTAATTATTTTATCAGATTTGGAGACAGAGAATTTTGTTCAATATAATCAGATACCTCAGGTATGATTTATCTCCTCTCACCTTTTCTGATATCTATATCCTCTTTTACTTGTATACATTCTACATGATATCAACATGGTTTCTGTTGATTTGTGGTTTACAGCAGTGTTTTTCTCCTTTTTCATAGATTGTTGGATGGTAGCATTGTTATTTTTTACCTCTAGGATTCAAGCTGAAAAAAAATTATTTACTTGAGATACTTAAGAAAATCACCTTTATGCTGGCATTTTTATTATTATTATCAAAGATATCATTGCTATTATTATAGAGGTAGTGGTACTAATTATTTTTTAATTTATTTTATGTTACAATTTTCATTCAATATTAATCACGTTTGTATGGTTGTATTGTACCTCTTCCCCTCTTCCCTCCTCTGATAACTCTATTCTTATGGAATAGCAGATCTGGTAGTTTTGAGATGAGATCAGGCATGCATTCTGATAGGTGACTGCATGCAGGAGAAATGTAAAGGGGTGGAAAACCACAACAAACTTAGCAATTTGCTACTGCAGTGAACAGATTCCTGCTGGAGAGTCCTGAAATAGTCACCTAAACAAACGATGCATCTGACAGATTAAAAGAAAATGTTCTTCTCAACACCACTTCTAAGGAAAGTTAAATTGTTTTTGCAGTGTTCTGGAAGCATAAAAAGAAGCAGTCGATAGACTCTGCATCTCGGGGTTGGGAAATCATTAGGGCCCTTTTCCAGTCTTTATGAAGGCATGTGCACTCTTGCTCCTAAAGTTTTATTCTACCAAATTTCAAAGCTTGCTATGGAATATGTTTTGAGAGTGATTGTCCAAAGTTGTCCAAGTTGAACTAATCATTGAAAAATTTGAAAACTCAAGAAAGACATCACATTTTTATTTTTTTTTCTGTTTATCTAGCTTTATTGCCACTCAGTATTGTCTGTGAGGTTGATGTAATGTTGTAAAGCACAAGTAATTTCTCATACTCAATACTATAAAATTTGTCTTTTGGTATGTGGAATTACTAGGTCATAGGATATACATATGTTCAGCTTTATTAAATGTACTGTTAAATAATTTTACAAAGTGGTTGTACCAGACCATGGTCCTTGTGCGAATTCAAGAGGATTGACACATTGACATCAATATTTGGTGTTGTTGGTCATTTTTGTTTTTGCTGTTCTGGAGAATGTTTCTGAGTTTGTGTTTTCCTGATGACTAATAAAAATTGAATATTTTCTCAAATATTATCAGCCATATAGGAATATTTTGATTTGATTCTTTTTTTGCACATTTTTCATTTGGGTTGTCTGTC
>PVHY01009231.1:0-34517 GCA_004024945.1 Uropsilus gracilis | reverse complement strand
TTTTTTTAATTTTTATTTTATTTTTTTAATTTTTTTATAATCAAATAGTTTATATATATATACATTTCATATCTTTGTAATACCGGGATTCACCCCCCCACCCTCCCTGACCATTCCCCCTCTGTCCCGCCCCCCCACCCCGAGTTGTAACCATTTGGTGTCTGTCTTTATCTTTTTAACTTGTTTCTGCTAATGTGATTTCTTTTAGGAAGAAAGACATCACATTTTTAAACTAAGTTCTTTAAATGATTAAAAACAGAATTTTCATCTCTAATGTTTTAATATAACTGGATTATCTTAATGACCTTCCCATTACCTATACAAAAATGCTAAAATCCTTAGGAAACTCACAAATAACCCCACATCTAAGTTGCACAAAGCATCGGCTTATCTTGGATTCAGATGACAAACTTATGTGAACTCACTGGTTTGATCAGGATGGGGATTTCAAGAACTTACTCTGTTTACTCTTATGTTTCTCATACTTTTCATGCAGGTGTTCTTATATACGTCTTTAATTAAGTAGGTATTTGTTCTTTTCTCTTTCATGATCAGTTAAATATCATCTCCTCTTTGAACTTTTTACTGTCAAATGTAATATATTTTCTCTGAAATATGGTGTTTATTACTGATTTTCTATTGATTTCTACTAAAAATTTTCGCTTATGGATTCAAAACTGATAACAGGAAGTTATTTCCATAGGTACATGTCCTTGAAATATACCAATGAAGTGTGAATGAACTGTTTTTTTTTCCTTGAAGGCGGTAACTTCAGAATAGTAATCATTTCTATACTAAACACTCAATATAGTACCTAGCATAAAATGTTATACATGCCCACCAGCAAATGTTATATAAAAGAAAAAAATACTATTTTCCCTTTCACGTTATTTATTAAAATATGAATATTTAAACCTTACAAAGTAATACTGCATAATGAATTTTACCAGTGCTGCTGTACTTCACACCAATTTTATTCTAATCATAACCAAAATATTATTTATTGGCAGGCTATGCAGTGGCAACAATAATAACAACATTCTAAAATATATTACAACTCATCCTTCCTTGAAGTTTCTTTTTCTCTCCTATACTATTTCAAATTACATATTCCTAACAATAAAAATAGTGTGAGGATGCATGGATGTGCATGGATGATTCTTGCCATGTGTAATTTGGTACTTTTTCTGCTTGAAGTTAAAGTGTTTCCTGTAGGGGCAGGCCCCCACTTATTCAGTTAAAAGGGGGAAAGAAAATCAAGTGCTCAAGTGGGATATTTATTTGAACTAGGTTTGAAAATGACATATAGCATTTCCATTCACAATTAAGTTATCAGAACTCAACCACAGGGATAGACATAAATAGACAAGGAATTAAGAATTGTAATCTGTGTACCCAGAAGAAAAGAGAATTCATTTTTAGGAAATACCTAAACATACTTTAGGGATTTATAGAAATTATCTGTTATAATCCATTGATATCATGATGTTTTACATCCATACTATATACACCCCATTAATAGTATTATGTCCTGTATGTATAATTTAAAGATCCAGGGAAAAGAAGAAACAAGACATAATAGTGCCTTAGTTAAAATTCTAGAATATATTTATAGATTCAATAACATTCTATCTGGGAATCCACAAAAGACAAGGTATGAGTCAGGGTTTTCCAGAAAAGAATTTATTATGCAAAATTGGCTCATATAGTTATAGAGGTTGACAAGTTCCAAGATCTGCAGGACAAGTCAGCAAGCTGGAGACCATAGTCTGAATATCTGCAAGCTCTAGAGTCAGCAGGAGCTGATGTTTTAGCTCAAGTCCGAAGACAGTAAACAATAATGTCCTAGTTATAGGCAGTCAGCCAGAATGAACCTTCTGTTTCTCAACAGAGGGTCAGCCTCTTTATTCTGGTACAGGCCTCCGTATGCTTGGATGAAACCACTGTATGAGGGAGATAGTGTGTTTTACTTAGACTAGCAATTGGGAGGATAATATCCAAAAGCAGTCTCAGTGCTTTATTCTGAGAAAAATTCAGAATAATGTTTGACTGGGGACTCTGTTCAATCAAATTGATATATAAAATTAGCCATCACAAACTCTAAAGAATTATATTAATTCATATACATCCTAGTGCTGCTGACTTTCTAAGGACAGCATGAATTTCATCTTTTTCATGTCTTAAATGTCAGTTCAAAACAAATCATCATCACTATCATCCTGCTACAGATATCCAAATAAAAATGATTTTATCTTCGAGTTATTTTGAAAATTAAAATCAATTGGCATCTTTCCTTACATTTCCCTTTCAAATTGCTAACAAATTAAATTAGAGAAACAGGTGGAAAACAGTCCCTAGTAATTCATAAGGATTTAAAAGGCATAATTTACAGTAAACAAAAATGAGATATACTATTTGAAGTAAAATATTCTGGGAAAGCATTTAAACAAAGTTTGTTAAATGAAATAATTAACTGTAATTCTGATAAGAATGTTATATCTCCTTTTTTTAAAGCAAGGTTTCCCCTATTTATCCTGCATTTCTTTTAAAGTCATTATTTTTTCTTTGTGAGGACAAGGAAAGTACTTGTGAATGTAATAGAACATTATTAAGTGTAATCATTTGCCCACAGGGCTAAGAAGAAAGTAAATAGTTTCAGGATTTCTGGCTTCCTTTTGTTTTCACTTTTGTAGACAAAAACCTTCTTTGACCATCAAATGAATCAGCAGGTCCTATAATTCTCATGTTGGCCTTACCTAGCCATGTCTCTTTATGAATGAATCCAAAAGAAAAAACTCTTTTTTTCTTTATAGGACTAAAAGTTAGTGATCAAAAATTGCTCTTCTGAGGTGAAAAAGCTCAGGCATTAATATAAAATTCTGTACTTAGTTTGAAAAGAAATTTTATATAAAACAATGGGAAAAAATGCTAGTTACCTGCATGGATGTTCAGGAAAATAGCATCTGAATATATAGGTGACTACAAGGTTACTATGAACTAAAACTAGAATCATTACATAAAAATGTGTTATTTTAGACAGGGTCAAATCTTTGCAAAGTGGATTTGTAGATTTGTTACAAAAATGCAATAACCAATATCATGCAATGAATTACCTTTAAAGAGTTTAAGAGGAATCTTTAAGAAAATCTGATAGTGATAGGATAATCATAATAATATGGAAATATTATTGTATTTATATTGAAAACACTTTAAACTAGTTTTATTCTAATACTTTCAATATTTGAGTAAGTCCTCTGGTCTTTTGCAATTTGTGTATATCTTGCAAATTAAGTACTTATTACTCTTTTTTATACACTATCTTTTCAAGGGTTTAAATAGGAAACATCTTTAGAAAACAAACTATTTTCTTCAAGAGAATAGGTCAGACACATTTCCCATTGCCATAAAGATTATAGTTTTTCTCAGAAAAATATAAACACACTATTATAAGAATTCTTCTATAAGAACAACTCAGAATCTTCTTCTCTAATCCAGTATTCTTGGAAATTTGCCTTGAAACAAATGCAAACATTATTACCTTCTATTGTAAGATATTCATCTGAGTAATAAATTGTTATTAATCTCTAACCCTGAGTCAGGTATCTCTACCTTTGGCCCTGAAACTATGCAAACTAACTTTTCATTTGCAAGATATCTTTCAAGTTCTTTATATATGCCTTTACCAAAATGGCACAGCAGTGTGAAACTCACTTTTAAAATTAATAGCTATTGAGCTATATAAAATGTTATGATTGAGATACACATACTGACTGAAAGCCTAAAGTCACTCTTTTGGTGAAGATTTCTCTAACAACATGAATTAAATCTTCAACAAATATATCTTTATAGTATCTTGTGTTTTTATAAGATAAAGTATTTGTTTTTATCACTCTCAAAATATTTCACAATGATTTAAACATCTTCCAACATATTTGCAATTGTGTAAAAAATGAATTAATTAATAACAATAATAATAATAATAATACATCTTCCATAGATAAAAATAAATCTAACATTGGGGCTGATGCAGGAGATGGTAAAAATTGGAATCTCTTATAGTAGAGATTATTGAGGCAGTGCCTTCAATGGGTAAAAAATCAAGTCAATATTAATCCATGGCAGAAATTCAAGTTCTTAAGTAATTTCCTGCAGGTTTTTCAGTGGAAAGAGGTGTTAAAATTCACATTGTTGTCTTCTCCAGCAGATTTTAATATGATAGCAGAGGAATAAGGAAAACGAAAGAAATTAAGGGTGCAAAATTAATCTCTTGACGGCCTTGAATTACAACACTGCCTTTATAAGTAGGTTCTGTACTTAGTAGTAACAATCTGTGCTCACTATGCTCCATTTTGTTTTTTGATTGTTTGTTTTTAGAACTTGCCAGAACTTGCACCATGTATTTGATTAATCATTTGGTTACATTATCACAATACTCTGAAACATTAGACTTAGTTTAAAAACAAACAGAAGTTGTTTCTTTAAATTTCCCATCCCAATGTCCATGGTAATAACTCACACAGGACAAGTAAACAGCCATCCACCAGCAGAATGATCTAGCTACTTTGTATTTAATTATAATTTTTAATTTGCATTTACCTTGAAGAAGGAAGAAGGAAATTCATATTTCAATGAGTGTTCCAATTCTATTAATTCTGCCTGCAGTAGATGCGCCTTGTTCATAACATAGGTACAAATTTTATCATTGTATCAAAAATTACCAGCTTCTATGCAAAACAAAATAGAACTGTTAGGTGACATTGTCAGCAAAACTCACATATAACCTGATTTCCTAAAAGAAACAGCTTTCATATTTAGAGTGAGATATTAACAGATGTATATCAGAACTCTGGTGAGACGGTCTTTTTGAATATGTACGATATTTATCCATTGTTGACATTTTCTACCTATCATTTTTGCAAAATCCATTAAGTTGACACTTTATAAAGAAAAAGGTTGTCTTTCAATATTAAATAAATGCAATATTAAGATAGATATCATTATACTAGGGAATAAAAAGGTGAAGAAATTTATAGTTGAGAATGCCTTTGAGAGAATCAGATTATTTGAAGAATTTATAATCAAGGTACATGAATATTTAAGTTATTCTCTATGAATTAGTGTGTGCTACATATATACATGCATATTCATCATGCTTTTTTAAAAATAATACTTATAAGAATTATACTGAGTAAGCCTTGAGAATACATAAATTCATTTTAGTAAACTTATATGAATATTTAGATAATTTTTTAATTCATCTTAGCAACCCATGTATGCACAAGGAATTTTTAGGACCATTGAGTAATTTTTCTGATATTACAGATTGAAACATTTAAATGAGAAGTTGTGTCAATTATTTTGATTTTTACTCGTGCTTTTTAAAATTTTTGGATTTGTGCTATTTATTTTCTATTTTTCCCCTTCTGTATTATAAAACCTCAAGTTCCACCACTTCTTCTTAAACATGTTTATTTCTCCCTACATGCTGCAGGTATTTCTTTCTTTTCTCTTACACTGACCTTGCTTGCTCTATTTGCTTTGTTGTTAACACATCTCATTTTTATTCCCATTAATAAAACACAATCTGAAAATCAGATTGTCATCATTATTTACTCATTTTTCTGATTTTTTCTGATTTTCCTGAATTTTTCAATTGAGATTTTTAAAAGCATAGTGAACATGAGTAATATAGTTAATATATTTACTATGCTTCAAATTTAGTCACCTTCAATTTTAGTTCCAACTTTGTCACTTACTAGACATGTGACCTTCAACAAATTACTTTTCTAAGCTTCAATTTCTCCTTCTGAGGAAAGTGAATATTAATTGGTACCTTAGCCAATTATAAAATGATTGTGAAGACCAAGTAGAATAATTATGTATTATGACTTTGATGTTACTTTAATGTTATCATTTTAACAATATAGTAAAAAGCTTGAAATTAGAAACTAGATAGAGTCTTACTTTGGTTGGTATGTTTTATGTAGTAAAAAGCTTGAAATTAGAAACTAGATAGAGTCTTACTTTGGTTGGTATGTTTTATATAGATGCAGTATATATATATATAGAGAGAGAGAGTATATTATATATATACACATACATGCACACACATATATACACATATACTGTATGCCATATATGTATGATGTCAAATGGAGTGGGGTACAATATATTTATAGTGTACACTACAGAATGATTACTGCCATACACAGAAACAATTGTTTTTATTGCTTCATCTTTTTTAGGATTTTCAACATGGTAGGTATTGAAACTGGGAAAGTATTATATTTTCAAGGTTATCAAAAAATCACAGTCTATTCATGTTCAAAAGAAGTGCTTTAAAATATGGTGAGGATTTGAACAGCACTTCAGTTAAAACAAATTTATTAACCTGTCAGTATAGACAAATAGAAAAATTATTTCAAATTAAATAAGACTTCTGAACATGACCTAGCTTCCACACGGTTACATTTATTTGGGTTCTAATTTGTGATTCTAAAGCAACACAAAAAAAATCAGCACATGCTAGCTGATAAAGATTTTGCAATAGTGAGCCATCACATTTTCTTAAAATTGAGTATGTGTAATGTCTATAACATGTGAGGAGTTATACTAGTTATCCACATTGACAACTACATGGTCATTAAATATAAAGACTGAACTTATGTAAATGTAAAAATATTTAATACTTTTAACTAATTTTTTAAATAAATAAAAATATTTGTCTTGGCTAAGTAATTGTAATAATTTTGGGGACCAATCTTTACAACGTTGATTGCATGATTGGCAAAAATGAACCAAATGAGAGAATTTTAGATAAAACCTAAAAAGATTCTTTGGTTATGAATGTCACACAGTTTTAATTTTTTACTGGAGACAGAACCTGAACTATGCCAATAATGATGACATTCTTTGGAATAATTCAAAGATTATGTATAAGATCTGGATCTCTTTAATGTAATATATTGATGAGACACATTTCAATCTGACATAAGAATGTTGACTAAACATTTTTCTTTAAAAATAAGATTAAATTAAAAAAATATATATATAAGATGCAGAAAAAGAACACAATAAAGATTCTACAAATACGCTGCTGGGCATGGTGGTGTTTGCCTGTAATCCCAGCTACCTGGGAGGCTGAGGCTTGGGATCACTTAAGTCTGTGGTTTCAAGACAACCCTGGGCAATATAGCGAGTCCTAGCCTGAAAAAAAAAAAAATCCACAAATAAATAGATAAAATTATCTATCCAAAGATCAGTTTGCTATTAAAAAAAAGCTGAATGCTTAACAACAAAGGTACTCAAATAGATACAGACTTAATAATATGTTTCAAAGATTTTTCAGATATTTAGAAAACAAATTATCCAAATCAGACATGAGTGCATGTGAAATATGTGACAATTAAATAGAAGAAATGAAAAGTGAAGAGTAGTTGCACAAATTAAAAAAAAATCACAATAATCCTTAAAAATAATTTTGATAGAGTCCTTAATTTGGTATTATATATCATAGTATTATATTAATCAAAGAGAGATTTGAAGATATTAAATAATTTATTCTTGTTTTTAATGTTCAGCCTTAAAATTTTGAGAGATAAATAATTTAAAGTACTATAATATTCTAAATATTTTATAGAAGTATATCAAAATTACAATATATTGATGATAGCATTAAATAATAATTTTAAATATTTCATATTATTTACAAATAGTTTGTTTTATGCAGTCCATTGTAACATTTAAAGATTATAATAGATGCATTGCTCATTTGTAAATTCATTCCTTTAAGAAAATGCTAATCAATGTTTCACTACATAGAGATTATTTTTAAAAATGCTATAGGAGGATTTAAGTATTCACAAAGTATGTCTAATTTTGTATTAACATAAGTAGAACATAAATTATTGTGAGAAGCGTTAACTAGAGCACATAGTCAAAGATTTTGTTGAAAAAATCATTTAGAAGAGTAAATGATAAGGAATAAATGTAAAAATTATTACGTATGCATTTCAATATTTTACCCAACAATACCCCTAGCCCATCAATAGGACACTTAGATGTATAATAATAATTTACTTCAATAATATTTTGCCTACTTGACTCAAATAAAAAGAAGACATAGATTTTATAGTTTAAAAAATATTCTCATTATGACAAAATTTTGTCAAGGTGAGAGCATAAAATTTTTCTTATTTTTAGTAGACAGTCTCCCCCACCACGGGAACCAAAAACTAAGAGTCTGAAAAACTGCCATGAAACACCTCTGCCTTACAAAAGTTTTCTGACATGCCCTACCTACCTCAGAGTTATTCGTGGAGATCAGAGCATTCTGGCCTGCTATTTTCCAAGTTCTCACTCAGGAAAAGGACATTGCTCCAAAAAAGAAAAGGAAGAAAATAGTGGGTGAAGCATCTATCTACAACTTAGGAGAGAGTTCAAAAGGAGGGAAGGGGAAACGAGGTGTTGGTATAGTGGTGCATCATTCACGGGAGGGTCATACCTTAGGAGAACATTATACAAATGTGACCAACACTGAATGGCAATTAGAAAATAAAGAATAAATTAATTTCCTTTTTTAAAAAAAATCTGCTATTTTGATTCACTATTTCAAGTATGCCAGCAATTGCATGAAGATCTCTGGATTCTAGCCATTGTCCCCAAATTTTTAACTTGCCTGACATATATATTGAATTACATCCAAGTTTTTGAACTCTCCTTGTTATTAAAAGACTACTTCATGAAAAACATATAAGATAAAAGTTGCCTGCAAGGCTTATACTTTCCAGAAAGAGTATTGACATTAATCTAAGAAGATATAATATTTTTATATCTTGTCAAAGCTATACCAGGTACAGCTATGGTACTGTTTCCTGTCTGTCTATCTCATATTGATCATTTCCATGTTCAACCACAGAAATTACTGTGAAATTATTTTCTTTGATTAGGTGACCCTAAGGTACATGGTTAATGATACTACTCAAACTCTGTAAAATAATCAACATATAAAATGAGCTTGTCATGCTTAATAAGACAGACCAATCTTGATTGATACTCTAGTTCTTTCTGCTCTAGAGCAGTTACACCTGATTATCAGATCTCATAATTGAATCTTTCCTAGAGCTACTCTAACCTTTAAGGGTAAAATTACAATCATAAATTGGATCTAAAAGAATAAGAGTAAGAATCCATAATTTTGTGTAGTGTTTCAGGTTTACAAAGTACATCCAATCCATTCTTCAACTTGACTCATACAATTAACTAATAGAATAAGTAGCACAGGTCATTTTATAGGTCAGAATAGCAGAGATAGATGATATTAAAAGGCTTGTTAAACACCACTCAAAGCAAGAAATAAGCAAAGGAAGCTTAATGTGTCTGTTGCTTTTAATAAGAATAGTTCCATTTATGCTTTAAAAGATTTAAAGAGGGGAAGTAAAATCGCTTTCAGCGGTATGCAACTTTTGATTGCACTTAGTCCTTTGTTCATTTTAAAAATAAATAAATTCCAATTACAGGATTTAAGAGTATATGTTTTATTCAATATCTCTGAATACCTTTGCATGCAAAATGATTGCTGAAATACTTAGGGCATACAAAAGCAGTGAGTGGAGTGGCAGGCATGAGCTGTGGGCAAAAAAATGTGTGGAAGCAAAATAAATAAACACTGACAAACACATATAGAACCAAAAATTTCTGATCAAACTGACATTGCCAAATATTGGACTTTTTAATCAAATTGTTTAAAAAATAGATGTAGATGAAAGTATAAAGCAGATATAGATTTATATATAGGCATATAAATAGACATAGTTGTCATCAGTATAGAAATAAATGTACATACATAGCATAAATATATTTGTATCTTCCAGGCTTGTTCAGTAGTGAGGAAATTTTCTGGCTTTTAGATACCAGTTACTTTTGTTGCTGATTCACAGTTAAAATGGTATTGCTTAATCAAATATGCTTGGATTTCTTTGCATTTAATACTTGATCTCTGTGTTTCATCCATGTAGTATTAATATTGCTCACAAATCTTATCCACAATTTTAAATAAATTTGGGAAATAACATAGTGTAGTTAAAACAAACACAAATTTAAAATGCAGATTCACTTGCTGAGTTACCTTTCAGAATCTTTTTTTTTCTACAAAATATAGATAGACATGGTTGTTTCATTATTAACATAAAATCAAGAATTGCATGTGACAAGAACCTATACAGAGTTTGGTATATAGTCTTAGTCTGAACTGAGAATCTATTAACAAATGAAAATTCACAAAATTCTGACTCGGTTATTTTTAGACTATCTTTTAGTTTGTTATATTTTTGGTGCTATCTTCTAAATATCATAGTTCCCTGGGCAACTATGAATCAGTTATCTCAAATTCCTTCATATAATCTAATCCCATAGAGCACAGGTGATTGGTGTGCAATAACAATTAATTTAGTTGAACTTTACTATTAGACTTACTTTTGAAAGAGATGACTGGTATCTAACACTGAATAGGAAATATTAAATATTTCTGAGATAAATATAGGTTCTTGACTGTGCTGATCATAATAACCCTTTTATTTTATTTTATTATTAAATATTATCATTTAAGCTAATGATGTTATAGGTTAAAAATATTAACTTTGTAAATCCACACTCGATATATGTTTTTCTCCATTCACCAATCATATCAATACTATCAAGAACTTTATGAACCTAAATAATAACATTAATAGCAATATAATATTAAAACAATAAAAATTACTTGTTTCCAAGGAATTTTATTTTTGGAAAGCACTTCAAAAATGTGCATGTAAATATCTAATTTTTAAAAATGTAAACAAGACCCATGATCAAATAATTTCTAAACCTCAAATCAAAAACCAATCCTGGTAGTTACTGGTCTCTCACTACTAGACAGTAAATTTACTCCTGTACTTTTGTTCACTGTATCTTTAGTTTTAAGGGTAAAATATCCAATGTTCTATGCTTTATTGGTCTTATCACACTATGGACTTTTTTGAACATAAATTTAAAATCAGAACTTGGCATTCAGCTTCAATTTTCAGAAGAAATGTGAATAGTTGATTACATTCAAAAAAGCAGCTGAAATGTCTTCTCTCCCTGTCAGATCAAGCAGTCAAGTAATCCCTAAATACTGGCAGAACACCCGGACTGATAGCTTCCTTTTCAAGGCTACAATAAGCCCAACGTGTTTAGATAATTCATTATTCATAGCTCAGCTTCATGTTCCATAGTTTCCATTTACACCCTTCTCCCCAAAATGTAGGGGTAAAACAGAGATAATCTGAGCAGATGCTGCATTCAGTGATTCTGTTTTACAGAAGAGGGGCACTGAGTTTTGGAAAGGCTAGTTGGCAAACCTGCCTCACATTTGCCTGGAGGAAAACATTACCCTGGAATATAAACAAGTATCTTCGCGAGAGAAGAGGAAGACTTTACCATTTTACCATGGAATGAAAATAAATCTATCTCATCCTACTGTAACCACTAAGTAGTGTTTGATCTTAAAACATTCAGAAATGCCACAATTATCAGCCAAAATCCATAGCTAGAGTTTAGGGTAAAATGATTCCTGAGCTACTCCAGATAATCTCAAAGATTTTCTATAACCAGACAGTTCCATTTTCTCTGGTATATTTGCAGTGCTAAAATTGTTAGGATAGATACCCTGGTCTCCATACCCACTTACATGCAAGTGCCTTGGCATAGCTAGAGAAGTAGGGGCAGAGCTGAGGGGTTAGATGAAGCGATTTAAGGAGAAATGCAGGAAGACTAAAAGGAGGATAACATTTGTTTCTGCAGTCTGGCTTGCACCCAAGTTCTATTGAGGAAGAGATTGGAAGGAGAGTTATAGAGAAGACACCTTATAGAGACACTTGAAAGAAGTGGGAATCAGGTGGGGATGCTGACAATGGCAACAGTTTTCTTGATGTGATGTGTCTGTTTTCTCCAGCTTTCTGGCATCAGCTACAAAACATCTTTCCTATGGTTGCCTACAAGATGATGCTTTAGATTGTAGCAAGCTTTAGGATGTTTAGGATATCAGTGAGCCCACTTCTGGGCAACAGTTTGGCTGGAGAGATGCCCATTAAGGGATGGGTAATTGTGAATGTTTTATTGCGAAACTCTTTTTAGGTACTTTCTCTTCTCTGTACATTAATTTTATCAATGATCTTTCACACTAAGAGTCTTCTTGGCCTTTGCACATGGGGATTATACATTTCGAGTGTGAAGGTTACGGGGGTCCCTGAGGATCTCTGATTGTATGCTAACAAAATGGATTAGCTGCATTCTTTCTAAAAACTCATGCAGTAGATATCCAAAATGTGATACATTTAATTGTACTGATTGATTTCAGATTGCTGAATTCTGTCCAGAGGATGAAATCTAAAATGGGTACTCCATAGAACAAAGGAGTTATAGGAGAAAAAATGCTTAGTTACTGGATATCTATTTCTGGTCAGGTATTGTGCACCACATTTGACTTTTTCTTTCTGAAGAACTCTTTCAACTTGAGCTACAATCACTTGTGGTAGATTTTAAAAAACAAACACATAAATGATGAAAAATCTGGAATCAAAGTAAGTCGTATAAATTGCTGGATAAAAAACAAAAAAAAACAAGGTAATTTAACCTTAGATCTTATATTTTCTTACACAACCTAACCTGCCACACTTAAATATGCTTAAGGTATTTTAATTAATTCACTAAATGTTTTTTTTGTGAAAAACATTATAATTCTAGTGCACAGGAAAGAGGAATTCAAAATGCTTTCAATCTCCAAAAGATTGGCAAAAGAATATTATCCAAAGTTGAAATGAAAAGATTAAAGTAGAACTGAACTTCTGTGCCTTTGGAGCATTTATTTCACTTCTATCAATGTTTTCAGGAGTAACATTGAACCTAAAATTGTTTTATTTTTCAAATTCTTGTTACACTTTGGCTTAGAAAATCCACTGCCTAAAATTTAAAAAAGAAAAGCATTGCTCTTTTTCAGCATGTAAAAAAGTAATTAATTAAAATTGCATTTTTACTATTAGACATGTTATAAGATTCTCAAAGGGAATTAAATATAGAGAATAAAAAGTTTTAAGTACCTTGAAAAGGGGAATAGAGCATGATAAGAGAAAAAAAAGCACACCAAAACAACTTTTTCCTGTTAATATAGTCTTAGAAAAAAATCACCCAAAATTGAATTCAAGTTGTAAAAACAAATAAAAACCCATTTATGATTGAAAGTATTTTATTACCATATCTAATACCAAATCAATCAGTAAATCATAAGCTAGAGAGAAATAACTTCTTTTACAACCATTACCCATGGGAATACTATCTAATTTAAATTATGGAAAATCTACTGAGGTCTTTGATCTTTTAATAGGTAATCACTTAATAATTAATCATCAATTATTAGTAAAGTATCAACTGTTTTTAATAACAGCTTAAACCAAATTTAGTTTCACTAATTCATTTCTTTCCCTCTAAATTTATTTATGAGTCACCAATGACTGATTCCCATTTCTAAAATTGTTAAGTCATTTTTGGAATACAGATTATCCTGAATTCACTTTAGCTAAAACATATGGTAATAAGATAGACCCACCAGTCTTCATAGTCTTCAAAGAAGCAGGACAGTGTATTCAATTCAGCTGTGGGAAGGATGATCTGCAAAAGATTCAGAGTGCATAATTTTCCAGTTATCCAAAGATTCATATTAAATATAGATCTCCTGGGGACCAATGGAAAGACTAAATTACTTTCTTCATAATATTATTCCCTAATAAAAGAAGAAAGAAAATCAATGTATTTTCAAAGTCTGGAATGTCAGAAGTTTAAAATGGATAACAGAATTCAAAATTTGCCATTCTGATTTTAAAGAGACAGTAAGGATAATGATGATCAGCATTATTTTTCTCTTATAACATGCCAAATTATTTGCTAGATGCTTTGGATAAGCTAGTTTATTTAATCTTCACAGGAATCATACAAACAACTTCCTTTTCAGACCTCCTTTTACAAAAGAAAAAAAAAAATACCAAAGACTTGAAGAGTTCAAAAATTTGCTAAGACTTCATGACTAGCAAAAAAAAACACATAAAGAGCACTGCAATTATAATCTGGACAAGATATGTCCAAATCTATATCTCGTACTTGAAAACACTTTGCATTAGGTCATCCTTGTAAAATATTTTCTGCTTAAGAAATGAAGATGTTGAGACTAGTAAATGTATGAATATACAACAAGTCATTTAGTGTTTTTTATAAGATACTTGAAGTCAAGAGCTACCTTATAACCTACAGTGATCTATCTATAATGTTCCACAGTATATCACAGCACTAAGCAGTTTCTTGAACCATGGTATAAGTTCTTGTGGCCCTCTATCTCCATAGAATCACCGCATACTAATCCCACTTTTGTATTCCAGCTTGTCACACTCATTTTCAGAAGTCTGATACTCTCTATTATCAAATAATTCAGTTGCTTATTTACATATCATCCATGCATTTTTTTTGTTCAGATTTAATTCTCTACCATCTCAATTCACTCCACTGGAAATTTGCAGTCATCTATTTCAGGTGTCAAGTCCATCACTATTTTCCAGAATATGTGTTCTGTGCTTCTTTTATCTTTACCAAAATATGACTGTTTCCCAAATATACTTATTTTCCTACTGCTTCATCAAGATGAGGATTGTTTCTATTTCCTTGGCTCAGTGTACTTCAGAGCTAAATGACTGGGTGCGTGTCACTCATAAAGCAGTATCCCTCAATTATACAGTCCAATTGTATTACAATTAATGTAAGGGGGATGGGCATCTGGAACTGTCAGTAAGTTTAGTAATTTCTCTGCATAAAGAAGTACTCAAGTTTTTATACTCAAACCATCTCCACACAACTATTATAAATCACTAAGAGCAATATAAATAAATTCATATTGATGATTATTAGTGTACAATTAGCTACAAATGTTCAAATGGAATTCATATAATATTGAAGGCATATATATATATATAATGCATTCTAAGATTTATCTGGTATAAATCTCAGTCTTGAGGAAATGAATGAGATGCAATCTAGATCTTCTGACTTCAACTGACCACAGAGTTTTTCAGGGAAATTCCTCTCCTTAGCTACCCTATCAAAGTAAAAACAAAGTTAAATAAAATCATTGTTTTATTTAACCTCATTGTTTATAAACTCTGCCAAATCTACCAAAATTTATATTAACCCTAACTTAAAAATTGGACTCAATTATGTCTTTTAATATAAGTTCTAATTAACAAATCCTTACTGAACTTAAAACTAGTCCCCTGGAGCTGTTGAAGCTGAAATATCTGCATGTGCATACATAGATATCCTTCATAGATGTTGATGAAGGAGCACATACAGGTTAAGGGAAATTATATTCCTCTATTACAGAGCTAAGTAGGAGGCTTCCATCGTCAGGTGCCACTTTCCTTGATTCTTGGGTTAGTAATAGCCTGTTTCTATTTTTCTGATTCAAAGGTGCAACTGAAGATGTCTACTCTCTCCCAGTAGCCTATGAAATAGAATTTAGTTTACTAAGAAATATAGAAAACATTGTGACCCAAACAAGGCCTTCTATATTTTCATATACCCTGTTTCTCAAATTCTAATTATTTTATCTACAATTTAGCATCTTTGTATTTAGGATAATCCAACAGAGCTTTTTTATGGTGTCCCATAAGAAAGTCCCTTAGATTTATGGCAAGTATTTAGGCCTCGGCAACCTTATTTAGGCCAACTCTTTATTGGAAGATTACCATCCTTTTTTTTTTTTTTTTTTTTTTTTCCTGCCTATGTACACTGGTCCTTTAAAGTGTTTTCACACTAAGAAATGCCTGTCAGAATACATTTAGAGTTTGGGGAGCACAGTGTGAAGATCAAAGGTAACCCTCAATCTGCACACTGATACTTATATATTGAGTGTTTTTGTTTATAAACACAGATCATTGATGATCAGACTGTGATTCGCGATCCAGCAACATTTATTTCACATGGAACTTGCTAGAAATTTAGGAATTCGATGTCTATCCCAAATGTACTGAATGAGCTTCTGTATTTAAACATGATCTATGTCTCAAACTATAAAAAGGAAATTTAGAAGATGGTGTTTTAATTTTCAGAGTTATCCATGTGTGACTTGTGTGCCCATTAAATTCTGAGAAATACATCTCCATTACATTGTTGCTACTACTGGTATTATGGGTCATCATCATTGTTTCGATCACTCTCTTCCACTGCCTCAAATTTTGAACTATAGCTTAACATATTGTCTAGCCTTTGGTTTCCTTTTAGATCATAATATCTAAGTTCTCAGTGATTCCTGCATTTCTTGCCTGTCTTATTTTTATTATTACAGTCACAAACAGTAATCTGGACACTTTACCTTCCAAAGTGTGGTTCCAGAAATTACCAGACATTAGGATTAACTCTATTACTAATCCTACGTGTCATCCTATGTATGATTACTAATCCTATGTGGGATCTTATTGACTTAAATAGTTTACAATCTTCAAACTACTTTGATTCTATGTATGTTAGGATAGACTGTCTGTATGTGTCTCATATTTTTAGCTAATTCCACTAAAACTATCTTGCTGACAAGAAATAAATTAGCCTTATATTGATGTAGTTTGCTATTTGTATTTGGAATGTTCTAATTCCTATAACATGATGAAAGAATGTTGCTTTGGGATTAAATCTCTATTCCACTCCTTTCAAGATAAATAGCCTTGTGCAAGTAATTAAATCTTAGTCCCATATCTTCAAAATTGGCATAATAATATATCTTTTGCAAGGGGGAAATGAACTTTGCAAAACCTATAAAATCAGGTTGCTCACAGTTGGGTCTCAAGTATGGCGCTTGCTTTCTTGTTTCCCACACAGTTATAGAACAAGAAATAAAATGTCTAAGTTTCTCATATTGCTGGTTCATCCTGAGCAACTGCTTCCTTCCAGAAAGAGCTTTTGAAGCTTCAGCTCATTGCTGACTTCCAAGTCTGGCTTCCACACTGCTGTTATAACCTAAAGTTTCATTATTCTCTGAGTTTCTTCTCTTGCGTCCCCTGAATTCTGAAGGAGGCACTTACACAAAACATGAAAAGAAACTTTTGCTTAGGACTTTAATCAAACAGAGGGGGCTATCCAAGAACCATCTGTTTCAGAGTGAAATGAAGACCTTATAATTAATTGCATTTTCTTTCATGGTATATTTCATCAGTTCCTATAATATATTAGTTTGTAGTGTGCAGGAACTTATTTTCTGATACAAGGATAGGTAGCCTTTATTGATCAAAGCCTAGTATTTTTCAACAGCCTTTCTTAAGGCATTGAAAAGGATTAGCAATATATGATGCCAGTTAGTTTGTGCATGCAATCACCACAAATTTTAATCAGCACCTAGTAATCAAAGTTGTAGACCCTGTGTACCTGGGACATATAAAAAAATCAAGCTTCTTTTCTTCATGAAGTTTAAATTTAGCAAAAGTACTAAATTAAATTGAGCAAAAGTATTAAGAATTAAAAGACAAAAATTGTAACTTTAAGGAGTGATAAATTTTAAGAGGAAAATAGAAAGGTAAGATAGACAATGCAAAAATTGTCCCAGTTTCCTAGTTCTTCACATATTATTTTCATTGTGACATTACACCATAAATAGGTGTGGTCTATTGACTTTTTGCACATTTTGAATGAGTTAATTTTGTTGCTTATATTAGCAAAAGATTATTGCAATGAAGACAGTACATTAGCTCTATCAATGGGCCTCAAAACTCTAATGAACTTCTACTCGCTCTTCTTGGGACCGAGTTTGGACTAACATGATTGATAAGGAGAAATGTAGGGTCCTGACATTAACATTAGCTCTTGGCATTAGCCAGATAATCAACATATATCTCAGTGATGTCAACATCCTAGCCAACTTAATAGTCAATGCAAGAAAGAACCTAACCAAGATCAGTTGAACCTATCTAACCTACGTGAATTGAATTACATAACTCGTCGTGTAAAAAATTACCTGCAATCGTGTGGGTAATTATAAGTGATTACTGGTTTAATCTTCTAATTTTAGGGGGGGGGATTGTGGATCTTGGAGATATGAATCAGAGAAGCAAGATCTTTGAGATGAAAAAGACATGAGGAAAACGGCTGGGCTTGCTTGTGTCCATACAGGAGTCACAGCAAACACCAAGACACTGAGAAGGTACCATGGATTGCTTGTTGAAGATAAGGCAAGGCCAGTGTGGCTGCAGAATAAAATCAAGGAGAACATTAATAAAATATGTAACTGGAAAAATAAACATATATCTTATATAAGAGGACTTGCTTTTGGTCTTTTATTTTTTATTTTTTTAAGGATTTAAACTACTTAGAGTTTAAGAGATTTCCTATGAGCAAATGACAACTACTTGTGGCCTGACTTGGCTACTGCAAATCTATCAAGATGACAGAATATTCCTTTGTAGCATTCCAGAGACATAAAACTTCAACAGCACATTTAATTCCAAAGAAAAAAGTCTATAGAAGTATAATTTCTTTTGATTAAAAAGACAGCAATTTCCAGAGGCATGCTGTGCATGGCTCCTTTCCCCTGACTTAAAGTTTGGCATCACTAAAATGATCTGGATGATGTGATTATGACTGATGATGCAGTTGTTTTCAGACCTGTCAGGCGGCCCCCACTGAGAGCTGCATCTCCTTATTTCAGGAGGTTTCCTCTCACTCAGTGTTCTCTGTTGCTGTTTCTATTCATTAGAAAATAATAATTAGTGTTTTCTAAAATTGTCCTATGACCCGAATTGCACAGCTTGTGTGGATGAAAGACTGTATTTAACCCATATGTTTCCAAAGGGAAGTTTTACACAAAAGCACAGATGGGAAGTCTGTGGGGACATTATAAATCCACTACCTGTGGCAATGGATCATCTTGTTTTATGGCTACAGGATGCACTTATGTGGAATGGATAGGTAACCCTGAAAATTAAAACACCATCTTCTAAGTTTCTTTTTATAGTTTGAGATAGTCTGGTTAACAGCTCAACACAAAATCACTGAATCTCTACAAAGATCCAACCAGCAGAAGAAATAATATGAAAAACTGGTCCGTGTCTAGTTGGGTAAAAGCATACAAACAGGTAATTTTATTCTATTTTGCATTCATTTTTTAAATTTCTTACAACATTGGAAAATGGTTGTTGGGATGCTTTTCCCTACCCCGATGACTCCTCTGTTCACTCAGACCCCTCTCTCCTTGTTTATTGCTCTATGTAAGTCCTCTGCTCTCTTCCTTCTCTGTGGCATTGTCCTTTTGCTGGGTGAGGCACTGTGTTTCTGGGCCACAGCAAACTGTGCTGGTAGGTTTTCAGTCTTAACTTTGTTGGGCGGGCAATCTGTGCTGACTTGACATCTATCAGTGTCTTCTCCTTGTTGGCTGTCTTCTCCAATCTGTTCTCTGTGCCATTTTGCTGCTTTTTTGCCTTATAGTTCTGGTCTCTGACTTAGGGGCCCTCACCCCAGCCTTTGCTATTAAAGAAGTTTTTCAATGGAAAAAGACATCTGCAGATGGACTTTGTGGATCATCTCCTCTCAGGTTTGCAGCTTTGCTGTGAAGCTGATGCCCTGACTCCAATGGGTAATTTTAAAAAGGACAAAGAACTAATGCAGTTAGCTACCAGTAGATGGAAAATCACTCTATTTATATGCCCAACTTTCAATCACAACAAAGTATAGGTCAGATACAATGTTGTAGTATCACATAATATTTCTAAATTCTATAGGTATAATATGAATATTATATATATTTCTTAGGTTTTGGAAGAAACTATCAACCCTGCTACCATTTTCTAAGATAGAGTATTTCATCTTTAATCAGTAGTACACTTCTTCACATCCTAGACAGAACTTAATCTCCAATTATGTACAGCTCAGTTCTTATCAAATGACCAACTCAGAAAAATGATAATTAGATAAGATAGTTTAGGGACATGAATTATATGCCCTAATATAAATGTCCAGCATTCTTTGACCTATTATATAATTGGCTTCTACAGGATTTTATTCATTGTTATGATACCACTAAATAGTAATCACCATTTTTCTTTGGAAAAGTATGATAGCATGAATATTTCAGAGATTGGATAATTAAGCTTCACCAAATAAATTGTCAACATCTTAACCATGAAATGGTTGGAAAAATGTATTTTCTCATTTGTTAAAGCTCATTTCTGTCATATATTTCCTAGTAAATATCGTTATTAACTAGTAGAGAACACTTTTTAGTGGAACTGGTTTCAGTAAAATAGTGCAGAAACTTCCCACTGGCCTTGCATATGACTGCAATAAAACCATGTAATACCTAAAAACACTATTGTTTTGAAATACTATTTTAGTGTCATATAAATGCAACTGACTTGATGCTAGTATCTTAGAGCAATGGTTCTCCAAGTGTAGTTTCAGATCAACAGCTTCAATGTTACTTAGCAACTGTTAGAAACTCAAATTTCTACCTCCATCTGCTAAATCTGAAACTCTTGGGATGGAGCCTAAGATTACGTGTTTTTACACACACCCACTTCCCAGTGATGAAGATGCACTCTAAAGTGTGTGAACCCTCGGTTGACACAGCTGAAGAGCAGTAAGATATGTTGACTACTTGTGATTTAAAAAAAAAAGAATAAGACAGAAAACAGACAAGTAATCCATCTCAGTTTTGGGAAAGCTTCTGATACCTTTCCAAATCACAGTCACATCAACGTAGGAAAAAATAAAATCATCACTCCATAGAAAGGAGAGAAAAATATTTTCATTCGAGAAGATGATCCAGATCTACCCTAATTCCTTATCCATATTCTTCCTTTTGATGTAGACATATACTATGTATATAATGCTTGAAATAAAAAATATATCACCAATTCTTTGCCTAGGTCAAGGTTATGAAACAACCTGTTCTATAGATCTAAAAATTTATGTGATACATTTGCTCCCAGTGTCACTTACTCCCTATCACTCTGCATTTGCCCATGATTCAAAATCTCATCCATCTTTTCCTGAGAACTCTCCATGCCTCATTCATGAGGATGTACGTGGAAAGATACTTTCTCCAGACTCTTAAGGTGTCCCACCATTAGCATACTTCTTCCATCAGATTCGTACATATCTACAAAAAAAATTCATTTCTGAAATACTAATTTTTTAAATAGGCTTTAAACTCTGATTTCATGAATGCCAAGAAAATAATTGTGGCATTCCCCCCCCAAAAAAAAAAAAACTGTACTGGACTGTTAAAATCTAATGAAAACAATAAAAAATGACTTTTGTCATTAAGTCTCTATTCATGGGTTCAAAGTATAAATTTCTACCATGACACAATAGACTGAAAGTTTGTGTCCATGCTCCCTTCCCCCCCCCAAAAAAAATGATAATGTGAAATACCCAGTGTATTTGTACTTGGAGAAATAGCCTGGGGGCACTTATTAGGTCATATGGATAGGAACTTTCATAGATGGAATTAGTGCCCTTTTAAAAGAGACTCTAGAAAGTTCCCTTACACCTTTCACTATGTGTCGATACAACAAGAAAATGGCTACTGACTCAAGGATCAGCTCCTCACAATATATTGAATCTGTTGAACTTTGATCGTCAATTTTCAGACTCCATGATTCAAGAATAAATTTTTGTTGTTCATGTTTTCTAGTCTCTGATATATTTGTTATAGCAGCCAAAATGGATTGAGCCTAATCTAAGAGTGAGAGTCTCCTAGCTCTTGTACTAATATTCTCAATCTATCAAGCCATGCTATTCCAATCCTAGTGAGGTTGTAAAATAGACTTAGTTAAAATAGAAACAGTTTTGCATAGGTGAACAGGAACTTTACATTACTAAGACCTAGAGAAATTATGGTATAAAAAGAAGTCAAATTGATTACAAGATAAATGAATCAGCTATACCATGCTATTGTTAAGACCATAAACAAATACTAGAACAGGATCAATTTTCACTTGGATAATGTTCCTTATCCTAGCTATATTAAACATGATTCAGCAAAATATTAAAGTTTCTCATTTCCTTAATTTTGAGAGAATTTAGTATCCTGTCTATCTAGAGACTGTCTCTCATCAATGCATAGCTTCTAAAAGAGGCAAATGTAAGAGGAGTTAAAAGTGGAGAAACAAAGATTTTTTTCTAATCAGTCCTGCTGCTTTAACTCTAGTCCAAAATGCAAACATGACTCTTTCACCTGAAAATGACCAAAATTAAAATATAGGGAGATGTCTTAGTTCAGTCCAATCCTCTTTTTATTAACTATTTTCTTCTTGATCAGAATAAAATAAATGCTTGGTTTTCCTCATTTTGTACAAATTACTTGTATAAATGATTGGATAGATTGAATGAAATCTTAAATTCACTCCTAAGCATCTAATAGCTTTTCTTAATTCAGCTATTACTTCTGCTATTTTCTTCCTAAATTCCCTGCCCTTGTTAAAATAAAATAAAATAATAACTGTGAGAGAATCAGTGGAAGAGATATGTGTAAACTCATTTGAATAGAAATCCCTTACTTGATTTTAAAGCACTATCACAGAAATTATTTATTTTTACTTATAATCAAAATTATATATACCTATTAGAGGCTCAACCCAAATCTTCAATCAAACTTGTTTTCTTCCGACTCTTCTGTTAGACTTTCATAAAATCAGTGTTTGTAAGCTTGAAAAGGTACAGTTTTACCTCCAGAAAAATGAAAATGAAGGAAATGTGATTTTACTTACTTACAGTATAAAGTTCTGAATGATGACTGAAGCAAGCACTTGTTCTGTTTTATTATTTCTAGAATGTCAGAAAAAAAAAGTAGTTGAGGATATTTCACTAGGTTACATGAAAACGCTTGTAGACCATCACACAGCAAAGTACTTAGATCATATTCAAGTGGAACTTGTCAGGCCTATGTCTTTAAAATATTTAAAGGGAAAATAGAATCTCTTCTGCATGACTTAGAATTTTACATGCCTAAAAAAGCAGAAGAGAAATTTGCTTGCATAATATCTTCTAGCATGACAACTCAACGATATTAGATGGCATTATCAATATATTCAAAAGAATCACTGCCTCAAAGATAGAACCAAGTCATGGTTTAGTGAAATCAAATTGGTCACAGACATCTTCTGTGGCAGCAATGACTATGACCATAAGTTGCAATGTTTTAAACAAAGAATCATTGATATTGTTGGATTCCAGAGAGGAAAAGAAACACTATGCTTAGGGGAAAAGCATTCATTCAAATAAGATCATCTGCTCAGAAATGGAAAATTCTCAACAGTATTGAAAAGTAAATAGCTTTTATCTAAATGCTTAAAACTGCTGTTGATTCTAAATAAAATGGAGAATATCTTCCACTCTAGATTAACAAAAACTAAGAGTTTTTAAATAGGACCTGACAATTATGTGGTAGAATAGCCAATGATAATTAACTTATTTCATTACAAAGTCTCTATACAACAATACTCAGAAATAATTTAAAACCTAGTAAGCCACTCTGTCTATTCTTTTGCAGGAAGAGACTATCTCACATACGACAATATAGCTCTTGGTGCTTCTCTCTGATTGTATAAACTTTCTTGTTAGTGAATAAGTATTCAAAATGTTCTCTGGAAGCCTCCTCAAAAATCAATACAGCCAAATGTTAAATCATAGTATAGCTCTGAGCATCTCAATATGTAAGTATTGATGTATATTTGCCAACTCCACTAGAAGAGAGTCTATTAGGTACA
Source organism: Uropsilus gracilis (assembly GCA_004024945.1). Classification (NCBI taxonomy): domain Eukaryota; kingdom Metazoa; phylum Chordata; class Mammalia; order Eulipotyphla; family Talpidae; genus Uropsilus; species Uropsilus gracilis. The sequence goes on along the minus strand of PVHY01009231.1, from coordinate 10,710 downwards.
CCTAGTCTTCAACAACCAATCAGCCACTGGAGACTTAAATTCCAAATGCAGACTGAATAAAATATACAACTATATATATTTTTATTGATCAAAATAGGTTGGATTGTTTTATCTTTTTAAAAAAATTATTTATTTTTATTCATTAAATCACAACCTCAGTAAATGGTTTTTTGGGATACCTCTCCCCCTCCTCCCTCTGGCGCCCCCTCCATCCTCTCAAACTCCGTTCTTTGTTGTTTGTTAGTCTGTGTTAAGTGCATTCTTTACAGCCTTTATTTTCGTGAGAATAAGATTTAAAACAAACAAACAAACAGAAATGGATCTAGGTCCCTCAATTTTCTGTATATGTTAATGTATCTTCTTCAACTTTAGTCAAATACATAATTGGCATATAAATGCAAGTGAAAGCGAAAACAAACTATTCTTTCTAAGGTGGCATTCTGCATGTCTTATAATAGTTCCAGTTTCATTTGATTACATTAAATTAGCCAGAAAGATTAACGTGGTAATTTGCTTAATATACAAAAATGTTTTTTGCTAAGAAACCTTTTATCACCAACTTTAACACAATGAACACAAAGAACAAACTAAAACTCAGAAAAATACGGATATATCATTCTCTTTTATTTTTATCTGTACCAGTGAAGTTTGTATGAAGTGCAGATGTTTCTGCTGGTTAATGCTGACACTTAAGTTGACTATTGCATGCTGGGCTCTTCATGGGTGGAGACTAATCACTTAAATCATTATTTTACTTCTTTATCTAAATGTTCTCAACTACTTAGTCAGCAAATGTTCAGTGTAATATTAACAGTACTTGTGACATGCTTTTAACAGTCTCTGATTTCTGAAATGTGTGACCTAACAGAAAAAGAGAAGATATAATCAATATAACACTTTCCAGTAATTATGGTAATAGAGCAGGTGCTCAAACAATCCTATTTGCTTCACATCTTTGTAAGAAAAAGAAAATCCCTACCCTGCAATGTAAATTATTGAGGATCTGTTTCTTTAGTCATTTTGCTGAAATGTTGTTTTTAAGAATCTATCAATGACATCAAGTGAGGAATGACTGTTTTTAATATAAGGGTGATTGAGTGATTATATATGCCTTATGTTTATCTGGTAAAAGACTAATTTGGAGTTGAGGTGATCTCCAAATCTAAGTATTAGTGACTTAATTCGTTAATTTACACCTAGCACCTGGCAGCAGTAATCTTCTCTTCCTTCATCTTTCCTCTTTGTATATCTATCTTTTATCTCCCCAGTGTGATAACACATCAGTTCTGCTTTCTGTTTCAAGTAGGTCTTCAAGAAATGCCTCTTACTCATAAAGAGGAAAAGATTCTGACCACAGAAACCAAATGAAAGACTTGGATCTGTCTTTTATTTAGGAAATACATATTGAGTATTGGAATATAATAAGAAATAATATAATAAGAAAAAAAATCCTCGAAGGAAGTAGTAGTGGTAACACAGAACTGGCCCTGGGTAAAGGACAAATGCATCTGTGTGACAAAATTATAAGTGCAAGATATCTGATTTAATGAGATGCGCACAAAGTTATCTGTAACTTAGTGTTGATTTTCTAATATTGTTGTAACAAGTTAGTATAATCTCAGAAGCTTAAAACACATACTCATTTCTTAAAAACTACCTGTATCAGAAGTTCTGGTGAGTTCGACTGGGTATTCTGTTAAGAGTCTCATAAAGTCAAAATCAAAGTGTCAGCTCACTCAGACTGTCATCTGGAGGTTCTGTGTGAAATTCCACCTCCAAGCTGATTAACGTTGTTGACAATATTCAGCTCCTCCTGATTGCAGAAAGGCCTCGCAGCTCCTTAAAACCACCCACATTCTCCATCCTGTTGCCTGCTCCAATTTCAAACCATCAATTATTGATATAGACCTTGTCATGCTTGATAATTTCTTATTTCTCTTTGACTTCATTCTCCTACTCCAAATACAGTTCTCTGTTTTTAAGGGTTTATGTGATTAGATGGCACTCACCCAGAAAATCCAGGATAATTTTAAGATCTTCAAGTCTACAATTTTAATTACTTTTGCTGTCTCTTTTCATGTAACATACAATCTTCCGAGGTTGAGGTTTAAGATCATACACATTATCTAGCAAAGATCATGGGATTCAAAATGTTGCCAAGTATACACCATAGAGTAGGAATGCCATCTATAGAAAAGGGAAGAAAGACAAGGGCTTGCCATTTTGGAAGAGGGAGAAGAATCAAACAATGGAAATCATTAACGGAAGCAACTTGTTAACTCAAGTTTTCAGAACAGAGAGGAAGGAGTCATCTTTTGCTAAATATCACGGACACAGTACCAGAAATAACTATAAACTTCAAACTGGAGAAGCAAGCCATCTTAAAGTTTCTGAAACTATCAAAGAAAATCAAAGAAAAGAATCTATAAAATAATTATCTCTGCACCTGCCATACAATTTTGCTATATTTTTGTCTCATCAGTCCCATATATTATAGTTTCTAATGCTGAAATTGATGAGAGTGTGAAATATTCAGATTGCAAGAGTCTCTGAAGAAATAAATTATGTCACCCTTATTAACTGCCTTAGAAGATTTTACAATAAAATAATTGCCCTTATCTCCAATTTTTTCACTTCCTTGTGCAATTTAACCTTTTCTTCATTGGGCAGGTCCAGTGCAAACTAACTGAAGTTCAAAATAATTGGAGAAATTTTAAAAAAAAAACTAATTTTTATTATTAAACCAGACCTACAAAGAGTATATTCATGTTATTTTATATCAGTATGTAAAGTAATTGGGTCAGAGCTATTGGTTGATAGGTATTGAGTGACAGATATTTTTTGAAAAAAAGGGCAATCATAGTGTTTAGTATGGCATGTGCTGAATGTGATGTACAAATATTCCTAAGGGATGATCTCTATACACACCTGTTAAATATATTTCTTGATTAATATTTATTTTTGTCTATAAAATAGCATATTACTTTTAATCTTACAAAGAATAGTGAAACAACAATAGTTTTCATAAATTAGAAATAGTAATATCAAAAAACCTCTTTGCTTCATTAATAGAGCTATACAAATTTAAAAATCATCCAAAAATTCAGCAGCAATGGTGGTTGAGCTACTCATGTCTAGAGGTTTGTTATTAGAGATGATTTTGGACTGAAAAATATTCAGACAAACAAATGGATAGAGCAGCAGGGACACTTCATTAAGCAGGGAGATGTATCACCTTCAGTTTCTCTAGTGTCATTAATTTTGAGTGTTCTGTCAAACTGTGGTGGCTAAGAGAGATGACCCACCTTCCCAAGTGGGCCAGATTGTAACATTCAATGGAAGATGAAGAAGGTCATTACTAATGAAATGTTGAATGAAATGTTTACTGAAGAGAGAACACAAAGTTGTGTACAGCTGCATTCTCTGCTGTCTATTGTAATCTGAATAACAAAAGGTATTCAACTAGGTAGGAGAGCTTTAAAAACATATGAACTAATTTATCCTAAGTGTGACACACATTTGCACATATTCATACCAACAACTTTGATGAACTCTTTTTCTTTGATTAACATTCTGTTGATCAACTGAGTTATAGAAGTCCGACTGAGCTAAAGACAATAGTGTTCCAATGTTGCTGCACATTAGAAAGACATGAGGAACTTGAAAGCATACCAAACACTCTGATTGTGCTCCATGTAATCTCAGATTGAATACTTAAATGAAAATGTATGGAGTTGGAAACCAGACATCAGTATTTTTTTTTAACTGAAGTTCTCTAGTTGATTCTAATGTGGTGCAACATTTGTGAATTACTGAAATAAAAATGTGAATCTGAGAAATCTCAGGCATATTTACTAGGCTCTACAGAACAATAGATGTTGTAAAAAGATAACTGTTTAGAAATGTGAACTCAATCAAAGCATGTGTGAGGTTTATGCCACTAAACACTTGAAGGATATTAATATTCTTGAAATTCCCTGTCTGCAAGGTCTCAATATGGATAAGTTACCTTCAACCAGAAACTCAGTATTCTGTGGGTCTTGAGTGGAGAAATTATTAATTTTTTCTGCTAGGGAATGAGGCTCATAATTGTGAAATCATTGCCTAAGATCGTTTCTACAATACTTGGGATATATACCTCAGTTACAAAAGAACTATTATGAGTTAGGATACAACACTAATAGCAGTCTACAGTAAAAGAGTTTGCAAGTTTGTTCCATTAGCCCTTATTATACAGAAAACATTCCAAAAAGGACTCATTTGAAAGAACATTCCTTTATATAAGTCACCATTCTATGCAATGACTAGGAATTGTTTTTTTTTCTATTTTAAATCTAGAAAGTTTCAACAAAAGTCAGCCAGGATTGCTCATGTGTCTGCCAGCAGGAGTTATGTCTGCTGGTGGTTAGATAATCTAGGAAAAGTGCATGCATTATCTGCCAGCTGTATGGCTATGGCTAAAGCTGGACTGTGTTTCCCTTCATAATCAGACTGACCCAGACTTATTTGCAAGAAAGTTGTAAATTCCAAAGTTATGCAAATAAATGTTGTAGTGTATATAGAGCTCTAGTCACAAAACAATTATCTTCCATACCTGTTGGATGAAATAAACAAATTTAATTGTAGAGGGTGGAAAAATATACTTACCTTTTTTAAAATTTGGAGTCAATTTGCAAGAGGCATAAATATTAAAAAATGCCACTTTTATACTACTATCTTTAATTTTGTTCATCATTTTATTTTCATAGTATTTCTAGTATTATATTGTTTGCAATATGTGTCATCTGACCATGTTATGAAAGTTACTTTATTCATCACCATGCATATTTTTTGTGACATCTCATTTTTTATCTCTAGTAGCACCCATAAGGACCCCATAACCTAATGCCTTCCTTAACTCCTTCTTCTTTTCAAGCTTTGAATGCTGAAACATTTTAAGAAGGAGTAATTTAAATTTACTCAAAGACCCCATAACCTAATGCCTTCCTTAACTCCTTCTTCTTTTCAAGCTTTGAATGCTGAAACATTTTAAGAAGGAGTAAATTAAATTTACTCAAAGATATTCATGTATCATGGATGAGACAGATTTTGGTTTTGGTTAGGCAGACATGGTAAATGCCCCACATGAACAAAAAGTTAGAAGAAAATGGAGAACTCTCAGGTCCAGCACTTGTAGCACAAGACAGCTTAAATGACTTGATAATAAAGGAGCAAGAGGGAGAGGGATGATAACCCTTAAACTGTGGGAGTTAATATCCAGTGGGTTTCCTGGTTATCTAGCTGCCTGGATTCTAATCTTTATAGCCAGCAACCTCCCTAGGCAAGTTTTCAGCCAGTAAAGACCTCTTAGAAAATGGTATTTGGCATAAAAGACCCAAGACCTGACCATTTGGGGGATAATCTGCTTGGGTATCCCCTCCCTATCCCAAGGAATTTTCCTGCTTTCAAAATCACTGAATGATCTTTCTAAAATTCACTCCTCAATTTTAGTGGCAATTTGATACAAGAACTTGGTCAACATAGTGCAACATTAACATGTAATATGGGTCAAATGAAGTGGTAATTACAGAAGGAAATAAAGATTCAGTGGAAAAGATCAGAATTGGCAAAAATAGTTGTGCATAGATTAGCAGCATTGAGCGACATCATGAATGAACGTATGGACCCAAAGACCCAGAGAGTTAGAGTGCAAAAGGTTGAAACGGGTCATTTCCAGGTCTTTTGGTATTTTAACTTAGAACACTATCAGTATTTTAAAGCTTATTTACTGTTCTGTAGATTCTTCCAGTTAACCATGCCTCTCTCTAGCAATTTCTTCAAGCACAACCATTGTGTACTCTTCTTCATCTCATGATGAGCTCATGAGCTAAGTACAACTACTTATCTGGCAATTGACCCACAATAATTGGGTTTTCCTGAGTTTTTGTTCTTCTGATCCACTTATTTTTCCCACTGCTACTGGTCTCAATTTAATTTCTGAAATGTTGGTCTCTTTACGAAATCAGGATTTTATTTTGTCTATAAGTGCTGATTTGTCTACCATATTTGCATCTGTCAGCATTTACTTTTTTATTAAATCTCAGCTTCAATGCCACTGTTTCTAAGAGAGCTTCCTAACTGGTGTTCAACTGGAGCCAATACCTTCTCCTAGTCCTAAAGATATTTAACTGGAATTCTCCAAAAGCCAAGACATCTTTGCTCCACTTTTGTACCTCTACAGATATATTGGTTGAATAAATTGAGTCAATTTAAATAGAATCAGATTGAATCAAACTGAATTGAATTGAAATGAATGGCTCATTTCATGCTTGAACACCAGAAAGGTCATAGAAAAAACAATTTATTTATTTGTATTTTTAAAAAATTCTCTCAGTATGTGCATCTCTAAAAGAGGAGCTGCACAGAATATTCTACACATAATAAGTTGAAAAGTGTGAGATGATTCAGATTTAATAGCCACATTTATGTACAGATAATAACACTGTCAAGTGAATGTCATCTTTGACTAAGAAACAGCAGAGTTCTCTAATTCAAGCTAAGAAAAATAGGATAAATTTAAAGCTAGGCTAAATAGGCTCTGTTTTAATGGACCAACTTGCATTCAAAGTTAATTGGATATTGAAAATCCCAGCTTATGGTTAATATATATCATTTTTCAGAAATCCCAAGATAAAGCTGCTAACTACAAAAAAAAATGACAAAATTATACATAGCTTGAACCATGGATTTTAGCAATCCTCATCCCAGCAATAAAGCCTTCTTTTGAAAAATTTCTTTGTCTATTTTGCTTATAGACAATGCTATTCTTTCTTATGTAATCTACTTAAGTATCCCACTATTTAGTGTATTCATCACTTCTTAATACCTAGCCATTAGAGGGTAAGAAATAGTTGCAAAGATACTTTAAAAAGAAAATTACCAGATAGATAGACAGCTGGATTGAAAAATTTGCTAGGGTTTTTCCAACTCAAAAATTTTATGATATATCATCTTGGCTTATTTGTAAACAAAAGCAAAGCAATAAAATCTTTATGTCACAGACATCATGAACACATTCTGTTTTTTTCTGGCCCAACTTGCATTTATAAATCTTAACTTGCAACAGAAGGTGAAAATAAGCTCTATCACAATTACAAATAGTAGTATCAATTAAATCAATAAAGCAAGCAGCATTTACACAACTTATCTCTTACCAATTTATTTTCTTACTTTGTGTGGCCTAGTGTCTTGTTACTTAAAATTGTTCTTCAAAAGACAGTGAAAGAAGATTGTTGACCACAGCCCAAGGAAAAGTAATCCAGAAAAGAAGTGAGGGGCCAGATTCAAAACAAGTTTGCCACAGCAATTCTTCTCTCTCCCTTTAATTTCTATCAACTAGTTTCCTTCTTCCACAAAACTCCTGCAATAGTTATCTATTTACTGCAACCCAAGGAGAAGATAAAAAAAAAAAAAATCTCTGCCCCAGGGGGCAACGAGATGTCCTGAGGGGCTTTCCCAAGGATATTTTCTGTTCCTGGGGCTTAGCTATAGCTCTCACTCTCCTTCTTGGGCTTTTCATACTCAATTTCATTGTTAAATCTATCTCCTCTCTTTTAGAGGCTGTTAAATTCCAAGTAGTCCTCCAAGAGGAACAACATCCAGATCAGTCTGTCAACATTAGAGATACTGTGCCCCAAGTTCCTGGCAGGGGCAGCTGAAGTTCAACTTAAGCTTGAATTACAGAATATTGAGGTCTCCTGTTTAACTCCCCAAAAGATTGCATGCTGGATATGGACTGGGGTCAGGGAGTTTATTGAAGAAGGTAAAAGTTAATCTGAGGTACTGGGGGGGTGGGGAGTGGGGAGTGGGGAGTGGGGGGGGAGTGGTAACAATCTCTTACAAATTGTTAAACTTGTGGCAAGATAAGCATGAAAATGGTCAAAGCTAATCTGTGGGAACTTCCCCCTGGAGGGTCCCTAAACCATACATCCTGTTATTCAAAAGATCTCTATTTCTCTTTTATATTACACTCATTAAAAAAAAAAAAACAAAACAACATTGTGCCTATATTTTTATTTAAATAATTTATATATATATATATTTCATATCTTTGTATTCCCCAGGAGTTGACCCACCACCTTCCCTCACTGACCCATCCTCCTCACCCCTCCAGTCCCAATTGTGTACTTTAGTTTTGTTGTTGGCTTGTTTTGATTTTTCTTCCTGAGCTTTTGCTTGTTTTTCCTATGTTTCATATATTAGTGAAACTGAAACAGGGTGAAATGAAGACTTTCTGACTTTACTTAACTGTATACACATATCTGCTTGCTTCTCTCTCCCAAGCAGGCTACACACTCTTCATTAGCATTTTCACTGATCACCTTTACCATTTATATGCAAACATCAGCTACCAGCTCCTCTCTGCTTTCTTTCCCTCTTTCAGACCTAAAAAGAAAAACTTTAAAACACAGTTTAAACTTTCCACTCGTGGGTTCTTACCACCATCCCCAGCCTTCTCAACCAAAATACCAAACCAATGCAAAGACTATCAGTGCAGACTAATCTATTTCTAATAAAGTGATTTCTAATTATCCTAATAATTACAAAAGAAACATGTAAGACTCAGAATACTTTAACATTGTCCAAAACCTTTCTCAGTATTGTCCAAAGTCCTTTCCCAGATTACCCCAAATATCCTCAGTCTCTCAGTCCTGATTATCTCACCAATGTCCAGACAGAGTCCATCTCCAGATGCTTGAAGACATGTTCCTTTAACTGCTCCTCCTTGTCTTCCATGCTGTCTTCTCCTTGTCACCTTCAGGTAGCAGGAACTCCATGGTGCCGAACCAGCAAAGTTCACTTTCTTCTCAGTCCTAACTTTTGCACAACCTCTTTCAGACACAAATCAAACTCAGCAAAACAAACTCCAACACAGAGTTCAAATCTGCAAACTCCTTAACTGCATTCAACACACATGCTGCCAGCCTGGGCCAGCCAAGGGTTGCAGGCCCTCGGTGGTGGCCACATGGCCAAGCTCACATGGTTCACATCTTTACAAGATGGCCGATTGCCATCTCTCCTCCACTGAACCTCTCTCTATCCAGTCTCCATATTTGAATCTCCCATCTGAATCCTGAATTGAATCCTTCTCTTTGTTTGCACACCGTTTATATACCCTGATTTCCCGCCTCCAGGAAATCTGTTTCACCTTGACCATTTCACTTCTTTCTCCCCATGCCTCTCCCTGAAGGGAAATTCCAGCTAAGGTCATTCTCCCATTTTAGCATACCTGTCCTTGAAATCTGCAATCTTAAACAGGAGACAATGGGGGGGGGGGCACACCCTATCAAAACCATTTGATTTCTGTCTTGTTTCTTTCTGACTTACTTCTGCTAATATGATTTCTTCTAGGTCCATCCATGTTATCATAAATTCATCAAATTTGTCATTTTTAATTGATGACCAATATTCCATTATATATATATATATATATATATATATATATATATATATATATATATATCTACCACATCTTTTCCATCTATTCATCTATTTTGGGACATTTAGGTTGTTTCCATGCCCTTGCAATGATAAATAGTGCTGAAGTAATCATCCCAGTGCAGGACCTAAGGTCTCTGACAGGCTTTCTGTTTTTACCTTCCTCCCTTTCTGTATCACACCTCTGCTCAAGGCTTTCCACCATTAACCCTTGCTCACTTATGGAACTGATAAAGTCTCAAAACTTTGCTTTACCTAGATTTGGGGCTCAGACTTTACAGAGGCTCCTCTGAACCTGCCGGCATACAATGAAACTCCCTTTTCCTTCAAGTTCTTCCAGTGCCAGAGTGGTTCTTCTCCAATTAGATTGAACCAAGTTACATAACATACTAACTGTGAGTTTTGTAAGGCTAGGAAGCAGAGGAGGGGACAGTAAGGATTATCAGTTTTTATAGATTAATATAACCAGACCCCAAAGTGATAAACGTTATGAAAGATAAAACTCCAGGGGAAAATGGATCCCACAGAACTATTATAAGAATGTGCCCTTGCTCTAGGCAAAATGCGTGGGCACTGGGACTGCTCTCAGTGGAACATAACCAGTCTGATGGAAAAATAGATATTTTGTCTTCTAGGATCTGGGGGATCAATGGTTGAAAATGGAATATCTTTATGACCGAAAAAAAATGGGGTGGCTATATTCTGATTCTGAGAGTAAACACAATATTCTTAACAGAAGAGAACATATTTATTAATGAACTTAAAACAAGATAAATTCTAGGTCATGAAGAAGAAAGCGATGGCTTCTGTTTATTAGGATAAAGGCAAATATTCAGGAGATAATGGTCTTTATTTTTAGTGTAGAGGGTAAAAAGACTAGGTCAGTAAAAGAGACATCTAGTTTTCAGGTTTCTCGCCATTTTCATGCAAAACAATCTATGTTTTCTAAGGAATGGCAATACAGTTTCCAAGTCAAAATTGGCCTTGATTGACCTGTAGTTTCCATATTTAGGTGACAATTCTAGTGGACAAACTGAGGGGCCCCCTATACTCCCAAACTTGCACAATCTAAATGGGTTCTTCCCATCCATTATACAAAGATAATTCATACTCTTAGTGCATGGGAACTTGGTAGAAAAGAACACTAATAGAATTACTGTATATAGAAAGAATTATGGTCTGTTAACGAAACACCTGATCCTACTGTGAATAAATTTTCAGCAAAAAGAGTAG